>JAODKL010000001.1:40254816-40265567 GCA_026780765.1 Petrocephalus schoutedeni | reverse complement strand
TAGCATATGAGCCACTGCATGTCTGTGTGTATATATATATATATATATATATATATATATATATATATATAGTAACATTAATTGACATTTTTAAAAATGGCCTTGGTTGTTTGCTGCGGCATGGACTTGGCCTAATCGTGTCCTCCTCCAGAATGATGGATTCCTATTAGACAGAAAGAACATTCACACCAATAGCTTAGCACCATTTGTTTATCTTTAGTTATGCCTGAAATCCACCTCATTGAAGCTTCAGATACTCCTCATGAGTTTCCAGACACCAGGCCAAGAAACACTGCACTGGAGAGTGAGTCAAGAGCTTATCAGCTACTCTACTGCGCGATACCTGCATGAAAAAGAGCAGAGACACAGAACAAGCAGATCTTAGACCATGCTGAGCAGATCTGGGCCCAGGGCGTCTCCAAAAACAGCCAGGGTGACCCCGCTTGTCAGGGTCGGTGCACATCTAATCCTGTCCCTGTCAGGATCGGTGCCCATCCCACCCTGTCCCTGTCAGGGTCGGTGCCCGTCTGATCCTGTCCCTGTCCCTGTCAGGGTCGGTGCCCGTCTGATCCTGTCCCTGTCAGGGTCGGTGCCCGTCTGATCCTGTCCCTGTCAGGGTCAGTGCCCATCTGATCCTGTCCCTGTCACGGTCGGTGCCCGGCTGATCTTGTCCCTGTCCCTGTCAGGGTCGGTGCCCATCTGATCCTGTCCCTGTCAGGGTTGGTGCCCGTCTGATCCTGTCCCTGTCCCTGGTTTTTCCCGTTTGTTTCCGGTTTCTCCCTCCCTTGTGCTTTTGGTTACCATTCCATCTTCCTCCTTAGTGTGGTCTCCTTTTGGCTTTTTCAGTTTCTGGTTTCCTGTGTTCATTAGCCTTGGCTGCTTTACCTGTGTCTTGTTTACTCTTCAGTGCCCTCGTTAGTTGTTCCATCTGTTACTCGTTGTCCTGTAGCTTTGTGATTGGTTAATTGATTTGCACCTGTTCCTTGTTTGTTTCTGTGTATTTAAGTGCCTGCCTTAGCCCTGCTTGTTAGTTGGTCATTGTCTGAGTTGGATGGTGTATGAAATGCAGTTGCATGTATTTTGTATGGTTTAAGGTCCTTAATCCTGTTCCCTAGGTATTGGTTTTTTTGTAGTTTAGTCTCCCCAGTTCTGTTCTACCCCCCAATAAACCCCGTCTGTTTGACCCTGAGCTGCAAGTGGGTTGCCACCCCTCTTTTTTTTTTTTCCGGCTGCACCATGCCATGGTGCCGTCGGATCTGTGACACTGCTGCTGGAAGAAAAGACAAGGAGAACTGAAACTGGATGAGTGATTGGAAGGTGGAAGGAAAGAGTCAGTGTTCGCCATATGGCCTGCAAGCCGGCTTCAACACAGCCTGTGGAATGACCTACAAACAACTCATTACAGCACATCTTCTCTTAGAAGCAAGGACTCAAGTTTCTAACCTGGAGAAAAAAGAGCCTTTTATCCATTGTTTACTGTGTTTTCATGGGTTTTCTTAAACTGCCCATTACACATGCCCTGCAATGCACTAACACTTATTAGCCATTTATGAAAGTCTGAGTGCAGCTTCATAGAAATTCTTCGCCTTGCGCATATCCCTTCTTGTTTTCTATGAGATGCACGCACACTATACATGTGAGAGCAAACGGGTAAAACGAGTACAAGCTGAGCCATTTCTCTGGCAGCCCTGAAGTGGTTTTTGTGGTTAAGGGCCTTTCTCACAGACAGATCCGAGAGTAATGTGATAACCCTGCTGGCTACGAGACACAAAGGAGCATGGGCACAGATCCCAAACCAATAGAGCCACACACCGGCCTCATTGCAGGTCAGTGGTCCCAAACCTTCGTTACGATGAAAATAACCCAGGAGCTATCGTATGTTTGGCAAACCAGGGGGTCCCCCTCAGCAGATTTTGCTAATGGGGGAGGAGTCCTGTCAGGTACCCAATATTTTGTGGGATAGACTCCAGGTTTAGTTTGAACTTTGGGCATGATTATGAAAGGTGTGTGGGTGGATGGATGGATGGATGGATGGACAGACATCCAAAGAGAGCCACTGTTCTACTGGATCAAGATGACTCAGGGGAGGTGGTTTAGGCATCTTATAAGGAATGGCCAGGTTGGTCCCTGAGGGAGCTGTTCGGGACAATTCCCCCTGGGCAGGGAGCTTAGGGCAGCCCCAAGACAGGCTGAAGGGAATCTATGTACAAGCTGGTTTGGGAATGTCAGGGGACCCCCCAGAAGTTAGAGTCTGCGGCCACAGAAAGAGAAGTTTGTATTAGTTCTAGATTCCTCCAGTAGGAATGGGTTTTAGATTAACCATTTTTATGTTGGCCCGATTTTGCAAAAACCTTGGAACTTCTTTGCTATATGTCACGGATTGTATATTGTATAAAAAAATGGAAAATGCTCCAAGAACTACAGTGAATTTGCTGGGGAAAAATATGTAAAGGGCTTCTTATTTATAGAATAGAATCATTCCCAAATGTTCAGTATAATTCTTCACTTGCAACATGAAGCACCAACTAATCATCTGACACTCCTTTGCAGTGTTTATTCTTAGATCCTTCTTAACATCCCCAAAAGCCAGTGCAGCCACAAACATCCACACCTGGTGTAAAGATTGATGATGAGATCAAAGACCCCACAGGTGACCATTTAGGCCACAAAACAAAACAAAAAAGCGATGACCTACGGGCAACTTTCAAGGTAATTTCGCCAACAACAAATGTTTTCAATACAAATGATTTTGAATATACCCTTTTCACCATAGATGTGCTTAACAAAGGCTAAAGAATAACATAATAATAATGTAAAATACATTTTAACCCTTTTCCCGTGATAATTTCCCCATGTGAAATTTCCCTACCGTTTAATGATGCTCTGGGGTCAGACTGACCCCAAACATGGGATAGGGGTTAAAAGTGCGTAGAACATGTTGCAATGGAAAATACCTCTTACCCTGAATGGAACAGTGATCCTCTGTTCAGGCCTCCGTAAGTTCAGGCCCATATGAAATGTGATTTTGCAGACTCAAGGTTACAGTATATAATGCTCTAATTCTGTTGATTTGCTACCTAGAGACAGAGGGAGAAAAAAACACGGCTACAGATATGCATGAAAATGTGTGGGTGGCATTTTTAAAAATGAGAAGGGAAATAGTCAAGCTTTAGTGTAAATATCAGTATTGAGAACGGGGCAAGTCTTTAAAATAGCTAGCAGACTCATTAATAAGTCAGGAAGCCTATAACTGAAAGCTTAATGACCAAAGCTTCTTTTATTTGTGCAAGGAATTTCAGGAAAGCTTGACGCTTGTAATTTAATAATACTATGATTTCAGTTGTACATATCTGTGCTATTAGGTAAGCATAGGAGGTAACCTCCCAATGTTTTGTAAGTGAGAACATCAATCCTGCACCTAACAGGAATCCGTTAAAGCACCAAACCAACAGGATAGGGGAAATGTGGTTTTGAAATTTGAACAGTATTTCTTGAATACTGTGATTTGTGCTTCCTGAAAGTGAAGCATTATTGGGCTGTAATTTGCAGTAGATAAATGAATTCATAATTCATCGCTTGCATTTTGTAATCCTTGCGTCATCAACATACGAATGAAATCTAATTTTATATGATTTATGAACTTCTATGTGGAATATAGAGACAGAATAATATTGTTCCCAACACCAATCCCTGGGGAACTCAATAACAAGCACAGAGATCTAAGAGGATGAGCAACATTTTGTATACTGCATCAAGAGAAAATTATTTAACTATTGCTAAACTTCTCTGCTCCAGCCAGTAATACTGTGGCACGTATGTATGTGTATACATACACAGTCCTGGAATGAATTGAGACCACAGCACATTTTAATCTGGATAATATAGATATTTTATGGTTATGCATCTGTTTAAAATATAATTTGCAAACTGCAGCCAGGTGCTTCTCTGTTTCTCTTTAATTAAGGGCTTCTTCCTTGCTTTATGGGACTTCAGTCCTGCTTCTAGGAGCCTGATACTAACTGTCCTAGCTGTGCATGTCGCACCACTTAATGTTTCCCATTCCTTATGAAAGTCATGCCATCCTCCGATTCATGGGGCACTGCTGGACAAGTTGACGGTCATCTCTGGCATTAGGAAGTCACTTCTGCCCTTTCCATGGCTATTGGGCATTCCCAATGTGTCCTGCTACACATTGTTATTGTGTAGGCTACTGCTGTCTTAGAATCGTTCATAAAAAGCTCTGATTAACACCTCAGTATTTGGCACTTCAGTATTTAATAGTGATATGGTTGTAAACAAACATGCCAGGTGTAATCGTGGGAATTCTGGTTTCCCCCCACAGTCCAAATATATGCTAAGGCTAATTGGTGTTACCAAATGACCTGTGTGAGGGAATGGTATATGGTGTGTCACCTCATCCTGAGTTGTGCCCATAGGCCCCATGACCTTAAATAGCACAAGTGGTTTCAGAAAATGGATGGATGTATACTCATGAATCTATCAAATTCCTTGTACTTTTTGATCATGGTGAATTAAAGGGTTCTGATTATTATGCATTTTTGGTGTTATTAATTTTAATTTTGTATTATTACTGGTTAATGGTAGACATTTGACATTACGTAGATACTAAGGAAACAGAAATATCTATGCAGTCATTGGCATTATCTTGATATAAGCCGACGAAATTGAGGATTAAAGGCCCGTCCGCGCTTGTTTGTAGCCAGAAAAAAAAGATACACGTAATGTCGTAAAACTATCACTAGGGGACGCAATAATACTGTGACGTGAATGAAGTTAATTAATTTTTGCTGAATGTGTTCGGGAAAGATAATCGTATCTTATGAAAACTTGACATGCATGTTGGGTGCACAAAAAATAAATAAAATTAACCGACGGGGTTGGGGGCTCCAAACCGAGACACGTTCGGGGATTTGGATTACTCGTTATACTGGATTCACAACATGTACACGCATTTCGTTACTGGACAATTTATCACATGGAGGCATTGTTCTAAATATCATGCCTGAAAACAATTTTAATGTTCACTCTAAGCTAATGTTCACACCTAAAGCTACTTCAGAAACCGAACCATCTCGGTCACAGTTGAAGGTTTATGCCGTAATGCTAAACCTTGATCACGTGGAAACCCACGGAGGGGCTTTGACCAATGATGTGCGAAGGATCCACGCATCGACCAATAAGCAGCGAGAAGGAAGTGTAACCCGGAAGCTGAACGTGAAAATCCGAGATGCTGGGAGTGGTAGCGCCTGGTGAGATGTTCTTTGTAAAAATAACAAAACGCTTCTTGTCAGTTATCCACCGTCTGTGACGCTTGTATGCTTACCTAATTAAACACAGTATCTTTCCTTGCAAGGAGCATTATGCTGATTATTAACTTCTACAGAAGTTTCTGAAACGAGAATTCGTTTATGTGTGTGATTAGTAATTACATAGTTCAAACGTGATATTGTGTGTTATAGGTGTTGACAAAGTTGTCGAAAACATCGGAAGATTGCCCCCTGATTTGTTCGCAGAAACAGTAAGGATTAAAAAAATCCAATAATATATGCAGTTTTTGCTAAAAAAGAAAGAAAAAACACTATGGGAGAGGGTTTCGAGGCACGTTTTTAATTGGTTCCTTAAACCTCCCAAGGTTCCGTCTTGTCTGAAAATAGGTTTATTGGAAGAAAAATGTGCACACGTGTACAAAATTGTGTAGCAGCTTATAAGAAAAAAAAAATATAGATCATTTATTTACTTATTTTATTTTAAACCTTTCTTGATGGCCTTTCTGTAAAACTGGGGAAAATACACAAAAATGAATACTGAAGGAGTTCAAAGTTGTTATATTGTGACATTTTAAGTTTAAAACAGTAAGGGGGAAGATTCACATATGCCTGTTTTCATTAATAAGATTAACCGTACCACTGTCCTGCATTATACAATATGTGGAAAATGCACTGCTAGCAAGTATGGCATGTTTAACTTGCAGATCTTATAACCATAATCGTCTTATATCTCCAGTGTCAGCAGATTGTAAATCAACTTCAGGGACGGGCCCAAGGAGTCGATGTGGCTGAAATCAGCGACGTGAGTTTTTTTTTTCCCTTCATCTCTTTGATAACTTGAATGTGTTCAGTAGCTGGTTACAACAGTTTCCACTTTTTATTAATGCAGAGCTTTCAAAAAGCTGGAGTAATACTGGACTTGGAAGATGCCGAGAACATTATTAAACTGCTCTCATTTAATTTCAGGTACAAAAATACTAAAAGCATAACATTTATTATGAGAAAGCAATTTACAAGACATGCTTGTTTAACTCATGAAAGGACAATCTACTAGTAATTTTTAATATTATTACACTTCTCCTGCAGATTAGCAGCAAAGAACAATCTGACTGCAGAGCAGTTGGTCACTAAGCTCGATCAGAGTAGCAGCGGCTGGCCAAAAAGTGCCCTGCAGACTGTACATAACATGTGGAGTGACCAGGGTGCTGTCATCCGGACCCACCAAGAGGCCCAGGCCACGACGAGCGTGGGCCAGGTAGGACGCCTGCTTGCCATGGAGATCCCACCTCATTTGTAATCTTACTGAGGAACGGCGATGACAAGCTCTCTGCACTTCTGCCTTCTTTCAGCTGGTGGATGTGAAATGGAAACTGGGCATGGCAGTCAGTTCAGATAGCTGCCGCTCCCTCAGCTTCCCGTACGTGTCGCTCTTGTTGAAAGTCGCCGACGCGTCAGGACAAATATCCCACAAATCTTTTGAAATGACAGTTCCACAGTTCCAGGTTTGTCTTTTTTTTTTTTTTAAGCAATAAGAATACATTACGTTTTTTATTTTTTCCTGTTTTTTAAATATTTGTCACTGATGACATTTTCCCCTTTTTTGTCTCCTTTTCCAGAACTTCTTCCGGCAGTTTAAGGAAATAGCAACAGTTTTAGAAACGGTGTGATGCTGAAAAAGAATGCTTTGCTCTCGTTTCTGATGTTGTTATACCTGCAAATGTAAAGTGAGATTTGGACATTTGTTTCACTTCAGTAAGCTATATAAATTCATAAATGACCCTGTAAATCGCAAGCTTGTTGGCAACATTTTCAGAATTTTTATTCTGAACATTTCCCACATTACTGCAAACAAGGAAATATTTACTGAGAAAACAGTCGTGTCAAGTCTCAAAACCTTCAGTGCCGTGGAGACACTGAAATCGTTGCTAGAATTAGTATTAAACATTAAACTTGATTTCTGTATCATTTTTGGCTTGTTTGTGATATTTAATCAGTCTGGTATTCAGTAGTCTCCCAGAAACTTTTGACCATGAAACTGCCCTGTTGCGCTGAAGCAGGCTGTGTGCTGGGAGACGGACTCTGATGGGGTTACACGTGCTGCATATTTTATCTATTTCGGGGAGCTGGTTCCTGGCTCTGGGGTCCTGTTACAAGCGTCAAGGAGCTGCCATCCCAGCTGGGCAGTTTTTGGTAGTGTGTAATAAGGTGAACATATCAAAAAGCCATTGTGACTGGTCATTACTGGAGCTATGCATATGATTTACAGATACGAAACTGCTTTTCCTAGTTACATGTGGCTTCAAAATGTTTTCCGTTAGGTGGTGGAAATTAAAATATTTTGGCGTAGACTCCTTACAGCTATTCAAAATGTATACAAGTGTAATGCAGGACAGTTTACATAAGATGTCAAATCATTACAGATGGCATCCACCAGCCAAAGCAAAACATGTTGCTTGGCACACTGCATGTGTTAGTGTCATAAACTCTGCCTCTTGTCACGAACTGAATACATTTGCTAGCGAAATTCTTAAACGGGGAAATTATTAACGGGCTTGACGTTAGTTTAGATTGAACTATTTTGATTATGCACACTTTTTTTGTTATAGGTAACCTTGCAATGCGTGCACAATCGGCGATATATCGCAGATGTTGCGATTTTCAGAAGAGCTGCAGAAAAATTCTAATTCATCAGATTCCTCTCGACCAATGGCTGGCCGTGTGGGACACGGAACAATCTTTGCACTGTTGCGCGCCGAATGGGCAGACGTGCCTCCTCGGCGTCTGCGTTTAGACGTCCAGCCTCCCGAACGGCGGGGCGTAGCCAGGTTATAGCGTGGGACAGGCTTAGAAAGTGCACGTTATCGGGCGGTCGTCTCCTCCTACTGCCATGCACGGGTAAATCTCCAGTTACTCAGCAGGGGCTGCACGGCTGGCCGTGCACTTCCCAGCATAACAAAGCGCAGGCAGACGCATCCATGCACATGGATAAGGATACCGTCTCAAATGCAAAGAATCCAAAGGGCGCCTTTACGGGAGCTGTGCATTAATTTTTTTTGTTTTCCGCGACTGCGATATTAAAGTCACGAGCTGGTAGATGTGCTTTCCTTCGACGCCCCGGTAGTCGGAGAGAGCTGCGGGTTTTAGGCGGCGATCGCCGTTGCAGGAGACACACGTACCATGCAACTAGTTCAGAGGGGGCGATTATTTGCAAGGATACCACCCAGCAATCAATCTGATAGCTGCAGCCGAAGAAAACAGATGCAGCCCTCGGAGTAGCCGAGTCCCCGCGGCTGCTGCGCCATGGACACATTGTTAAACTCAGTCGATGCAGTAACTTTTCTCCCACTAGGAAGTTAGTTTTTCTTATTTTCAAATCAGGTTACGGGACATAACATTTTAAGCAATCGCTTTATTCAGGGACAGGGATTCTTTACCCAGTCAGCAGAAACTCATACAATAAATACTGATTTATATTTAAAAAAAAATGGATCTTCTCGACAGTCAAGACGGGAATCATTCCTCGAAACCGGATAAGAATTTTTCACTCTGGTACATGGGATGGTCGTCTTTGGACAGGCGGACTACGCTGCCAATGCTGCCGTGGCTGGTGGCAGAGATTCGCAGGAAAAGCGAAAAGAATGAGTCTGGCCCGGTTCAGGCCAGGGAAGTCGACCTCATCGTGACGCCTCCCGTAATCCGCTGTGTCCCAGCAAATAACAGCAACTCGTCCATTTTTATATTCGAGCACAAGGCTCAGTGCATATCACGCTTCATCCATAACAGCCATGACCTTACTTATTTTGCCTACCTTATCAGAAGTCAGCCAGAGGACCCCGAGTCGGAGATGGCATGTCACGTTTTTAAGGCATGCGACCCCAACCAGGTAGGCAGTGCAAAAAACCTCCCATCGGGATCACTGCATGCTGTTACTTGTTCAGTACACAGTTATGGGCTGTTATTACACCGAACACATCTAGAATTTCTCTTCTTGTCACCGGTATACTTAGAGCAATATCCATGTGCGAGCAGGGGACGTATAAATGCATGTGCCATCTGTTTTTAGAGCGATTCGTTTTTCGCTTTTTAAAGATTTAGGTGCGCACAACACCTGTGCCCAGGTACTTCTGCACTTCAGGTGGCAGATCTAGCGTTGCGTTTGAACAAAGGCAAGCCACGTTGTTCTCATTTCGCGTGCGCTACTCAACATGACGTCAGAAGCTAACATGTATGACGCAGCACGTTGCGTACCGCGTGTGAGTGAATCAATGGCTTGTTTAACAGTTTGTACTTTAAAGCGCAGAGCTTCATGTTTTTTCATAAAGGGCTGTTCTTCTGGGAAATGTCGCAGTTTCAAGTTCCCGGATAGATCTTACTGTTCTACATTCACTGCAGTATCCCTGGCACTTGCTGTATGATGTGGTAGTTCAAGGTGGACTTTTCTATAAATAAAATGACACGATCAGATGGCACGGTATATTTAGTGGTGGATTATGTATATGCATATGTTGTTTTTTGATGATATCAAAGATCTATATACGCTTATGATGCATATTATGCATGTACTTTTCAGCAGTATTTAGTATTTTAAAAACATGACACTTTTGCAGATAGGCTGTGTGGTCCCGTGGCAGTTATGCTGTTCTGCTACCCAAGGATGTCAAATATTGCTCAGGATCATATGCTAATTCAGACCACATTAATAAGCATACATAGGTGGAAAGTTTTTTTTAAGTTTTTTTTAAAAGAGGATAATCTAACAGCCAATATGTTTATTGAATTAATATTAGAATTTCCACTCAGGAATACTGCAAATGCTAAACACTGTACACTGTTCAAGTAATACACTGCACCACTGTAAATCGCATTAAAGCACTGGTTTTGTTTGTTTCATTAGTATGATGGCATCACCATGTTTTGGATTACTGGTATATTAACCATGACACCTTCTGCTCTGCTTCCCTTGGTCCACTTTCAATTTTACTCTCAGCTGTTGCGAAACCCTTTCTACTGAAGCAATCAAAATATGACGTTAAATCAGTGTTTGTTTTTGGAAGAAAATTCAATTAATCAATACTGCGTGCAGACACAGACAGTCTTATGTCATCCGAAACAATGCTTACGCTCTGTCTTAGCAAGATTGTTTTTACAGTCAACAGAGCAAAGCTCTAGTGCAAAAACACAAGCCTACACTTATTTTATTTTATAAACACTATGTCTCTGACTTTCCTGATTGTTTAACATGTGAAACATAGTTTAAATTAAGCTGTTTTGTTTGTATTATGTGCAAAATATACTAAGTTCCTATGTCAAACATCACGTTATCTGGTACCATCTGCAGGGTGCCTTGCAGAGGTAGTAAAGCAATAGAGAGGGTATTTCAGTTTTAGTGAGATCTCGGTGACTCAGTCATCAAATGTGAAAGTATTGGGTGTTGGTTGTACTTCATAAATGGTGCAGGCTGCT
>JAODKL010000001.1:40223921-40246462 GCA_026780765.1 Petrocephalus schoutedeni | reverse complement strand
CAGCTTTCATGGTTGGTTAAGCGTGACGTATTCACCATGTCCTTTTACTGGTTTGAAGTGACTCCAAAAACATCATTTTCTGTTTTGACTTGGGGTTATTGTATCGCATGTATCGTGCATCAAAACATGTTAATGTTACTGTTTCTGTAAAGTAAAATGTTATGTGCCGGTTTTATCAGCCCTATCCACTCGTATGCTTCTGTGGGCCTTGAGGCTGATTTTGGCCATCTGCTTTTGACCTTGTCCTTGAGTGGGGAGAGCCAGCCAGTTTATGTCATGTCTAGCATGATTTTACTGGTAGAGGGATTTGCGTATACCCCCATCACCACCATCACCCTAAACCACCCCAATATTTTACTTACCTAAGAGATGCTTTTAACCAAAGACGTTTTGTTTGTTTATTTGAGAAAACAAGGTTGTCCAGTCCCTGGGGAAATATATTTAACAGATGTTAAAACGTTTGAGTTTCTGCCGAAGTAAAATCTGCTTGAAATCTGCAGCCAGTCCCATGGATGAGCTCGTCATTGTTTCCTATACTTCAGATAGTATAGTCCAGTTCTCTCGCCCAAGCTATATATGTGTTTTTGCAGCGAGACATGCCATCATTCGGTACGTCAAAGCTGCATGCAACATAAATGAACTTTGTCTCAACAGCTGCTCTTGTAGCGGTTAATGACCAAGTACTTGACACAGAAGTAGCTGGAGCCTCGTATCTCCAGTTACCTCTGAAACATTTTCCACTGTTTATTACATTGACTGAGCATAGTTTTTCGCTTCAGGTTGTCTGCGCGGTGGCTTGGTGACTCAGTGGTTAGCGCTGTTGCTTCACACGTGCCAGGTTTGGGTTACGAATCCCGTGTTTGGAGTTTGCATGTTCTCCCCAGGACCCGTCTTTCCTCTGGGCTTTTCCTCCTGTAGTCTAAAGACATTCACTTAGGATGAATGGCTTCTCTGAATAGTCTGTAGTGTGTGTGTGTGACTGTATATATGTACGCTTCCTGCAATAGCCTGGAATCCCATCTGAGCTGTACCTCTGCTATATTCCCTGTTCTGCCTGGGAATGGCTCCAGGAACCTTCTCTGTCCAAGGAACGAGGTTACAAGATCGATGGAAGGTTTCCATGGCATATTATACCTCCCACAGCCTCGGACTGAATTCAGTTGAAATTTTGCTCTGTCCATCCCTCCGTTCGCCTTAAATGTTTCGGCTTTTCGGCTGTTGACTCGCATCAGTTGTCAGCTCCACCCAAAGTAAATGTGCTTCCTGAGGTAACGGTCTGGCTGCTGACATCAGACCCAATTCCCCAGGGATCGAGTCTTACTCTGGGAACATTAGAGCTGCAGGATGTTAGTTTTCAAATTCATCGCCTTTGCTGAACAACATTGCCACACTGTCCTCACGTTCGATCACATCTCTTGCACTGTGTCTCTGTTAGCACCCGTGAATTATGTCCCCATTTTTTCTGGATCTTGAAGGTACTTAGGCTTTGAATCCTGTACGTTTCATTGCATATTTGGTTTTCTTAAATGAATACCAATAGCATATTTAAAAATAGAAATGTATAAATATATTTTAGTGGGCGGCTGGAACCTATGGGAGATTCTGTATGTGATTTTTCAATGGGCATCTTCTGAAGTTTCTTTTTATTTTTTCGTCTTCAGGTCCCAGAAGTCATCAACACCATCCGCCAGATGTCCAAAGTGGCCCTGAAGGAGGGCACCAAACCCAAACCAGAGGCGGATGAGTCGTTTTACAACTCTCAGAAGTTTGAAGTGCTGTACTGCGGCAAGGTCACGGTGGCCCACAAGAAGGCGCCCTCCACCCTGATCGACGACTGCATCGAGAAGTTCCGGCAGCATGAAGCCGAGCGCAAGCGTCTCCGTCCCAAGAACGGGCAGCGCTGCTATTCCGACGCCCCCCTGGAGCTCCTCGAGGACGAGGGTGACCCCCTGACTTCACCCACCGGCGACGAGAAGGTGGATCTCGAGACCTCCAGGGAGGAGGAGGCGAGCAATGGGGCAGATGGTCTAGGGAGGCTGGGCCGGCCCGGCCTGCCGGAGTGCATCCTCGAGGACTCGGGCTTCGAGGAGCAGCAGGAGGTGCGCACTCGCTGCAACAGCCTGGCGGCGGGGCTGCAGCGGGGGCCCCGGGAGGTTGGCGGGAAAGCCCCAGCGCGCCGCAGGCACGCCAGCGCCCCCAGCCACGTGCAGCCGTCCGACGCGGAGACGAACCGCACCATGCTCTTCCAGGTAACCCCCCGGCAAACACTTAGCCGTCACCACAGAGCGGCACAGTGACTGTTTGATTGGCCTGCCTGCCTGCCTGCCTGCCTGTCTGCCTGTCTGCCTGTCTGTCTGTCTGCCTGTCTGTCTGTCTGCCTGTCTGTCTGTCTATCTGATTGTCTGTCTGTCTGTCTATCTGATTGTCTATCTGATTGTCTATCTGATTGTCTGTCTGTCTGTCTGTCTATCTGATTGTCTGTCTGTCTGTCTGTCTATCTGATTGTCTGTCTGTCTGTCTGTCTATCTGATTGTCTGTCTGTCTGCCTGTCTCGCGTGCTTTCTCTATCTCTACCTACCTGCTCACTCACCCACTCACCTTCTACCTTTACCTCGGTGTCAGTCACTCAAGAACCTTACAGTTCTTCCCAATGCATTCAGCACTGTTCCTGGTCGGTATTTTAACTGTCTGTAAATTATTGGATTTTGGAACTTTGGATTTGAGGACTGAACCTGAAGTTCTTAACTGAACCTGCTTCAGCTACACAACCAGTGGTGTCTCATGTTAAGTATTTTTTTTTATTGTGTTGAGTCATATGTAAGATGTGATCTAATTTTTTATGTATGTATGTATACTTATTCAGGCATTTAGATCAAGGTGTTTCTTTATACAGCATTTTCTTTTTGGTGGTGTTACTTGATTTCACTGTTTCTCCTCTCAGTTTTACAGGTCTACTGTTATTGTTAATTCAGTCATTTGCTCGTTAATATTTCAAGTGTTCAAGGTTCCTTGCGTGAAACGTGTTCTTTCTGATGCAGAAAAGCCCTTTGTGTCTAACCCATCATCTATCTAGTGTAATATCTGGCTGCTCAGCCCTGGAGATTGCTTCATTCGGTAACTGTAGTGTTGCCATTTCCTGTCAGGCTCTGTTCCCAAGCAAAGGTGACTCTTTCGTCCAGCCTTGGTATTGACTGTCGGCTCAAATAGGCTCTGCTCATTGCCTGTCTGTGGTCCCCGTCATGGGATGGCCGTCATAAGATAGTTGTGATTTCTCCTACTTCTGCGTGCTCTCGATTGTAACTGTCAGGGTCTTCATTTGCTCCACAGGTTGGACGCTTCGAAGTCAACCTCATTAGTCCCGACAGCAAAACCGTAGTCCTAGAAAAGAATTTTAAAGACATTTCTTCCTGTTCTCAGGTACGTCAATTATTTTCCACGACACAAAAATAATCTCGCCTCATCCCGCTTTCAGCGTTGATTCTTTTAACAGTTTGACATTTAACAACAGCCTGTATTATTCCTCATTACGGCTGAACCTCTTGATTTGCCCTTTTTAACAAGCACGGGTCTTATGCAATGAGATGTGTTAATGTAAAGTGTATTTGCAGCATTCTAACTGGTTGGTATCCTTTGAAGTGTATTTCCCCCAAATACTTGTATATAGTTCTACTGATATATGGTGGCCTTAATTGATAAACTTCAGACAGCCTGTGTTGAGTTTTCTGCTCGTGATACCTGTACAGATACTATAAATAGCTACCTCTTGTTTCCAGGGCCTAACAGTTTTTGTGGGGGTGCTTTTGTTTAATTTGATTTTGCTGGGTGTTATTGTGCTGTGTATTCTTTTCCTGTCCAGGGCATTAAGCAAACTGATCACTTTGGTTTCATCTGCCGGGACCTGGGGGAGTCCGGCCTGAGTCAGTATGTTGCTTACGTATTCCAGTGCGCCAGTGAATCTCTGGTCAGTAGTGATTTTCCAGACTCATCAGACTAATGCATAGTCAATATTAATGTGAAATTAATGCATTGTGTCTTGGATTTATGAAGAACTGTCAAGTTTAATAGATCCAGGTGGGCAATGCCCAGCTCATGTGAGTTTTACTTATACAAAAATGTTTTGAGGGCAGAATGAAAAATGGTTGGTTCTTATAGATAACCAATCAAATTGTGTGTCAGATGTCAGATTAACCAGTCAGATGTATTGGTACTGCCTCTAGTTACTTGGACCCGCCTCCACTACATTCTGATTGGTTAGTTCTCATTCTTCATTCTGCTCTCAGAACATTTTTGTGTAAAAAAAATTCCTACAAGCTATATTTTAAAGATCTCTAGTGCAGTATTTCTCAACCCGGTCCTTGGTGACCCACAGACAATCCATACTTTTGCTCCCTCCCAGCTTCTAGCACATCTGAACCAAACAATCAAGAAACATTTTAATCCTGGTACAGGTGTGTCGTAAGCAGGGAAGGAGCAGTTTTGCGGCTGTTAGTGTCATGATCTCACTGCAGCAACAAATAAAGTAGAGCGGGACAAAGATGTTCGGGGTGGGGGTGAGGCTGGGGGCTCCACTCACCTCTTGAAGGGCCTGCTGTCGGTAGGAGAACCTAAACCCCGGTAAAAGTTTTTTAGGAAATTGGGAGCCAGGAAAGAAAGAGGAGGGCAGGCTGAAGGACTGTCTGGGGGTCTCTGAGGACAGGGTTGAGAAATACTGTACTAGAGGTCTTTAAAATATTGACTACTTTGTTGTGAGAAAACCCAGACCAGTGCTTTGAGTTGAAAAATAATAGGTGCACATCCTAACGTGGACTCTTTGGGGGTGCGCATCATAACGTGGGCTGTTTGGGAGGGAGCACCCTAACGTGGAGGGAGCAAAAATGTGGACTGTCTGGGAGGGAGCAAAAACGTGGAAACGGATTGGGAAACACTGTGACGGCGTCATCTGAATTTCGCACGTGTGCTTCTGATGCGGGCGCAGGTCGATGAGGTGATGCTGACACTGAAGCAGGCCTTCAGTACAGCGGCGGCCCTGCAGAGCACGAAGACGCAGGTGCAGCTGTGCGAAGCCTGCCCCATGCACGACCTGCACAAGCTATGCGAGCGCATCGAAGGTGCCAGCCTGCGGACCGGCCGTGCCGCTCGTCACTGTAGCACGGGGATGGTCAGTGGGCTAACTGAGCATTTTGTCTTTACCACCCAGGTCTTTATCCACCCAGGGCCAAGCTAGCCATCCAAGCCTACGTCTCTCAGCTAAAGGATAATGAGCAAGCAGACATCTTTGAGCGAGTTCAGGTCGGTGCTCGTCCACCAATGAGGTGACGGACGGAACACGGACGGCGCAGCCTTCTAATATGTCACAGTCGGTTTGCTTTTCCTTCTTTTCTTTTTTTTTCTTTTTCCTTTTTTTGCTTTTTGGTTTGTAGAAGATGAAGCCTGGCAGTGATCAGGAAGAGAACGAGCTGGTGATTCTGCAGCTGAGGCAGCTGTGTGAAGCCAAGCAGAAGACTCACCTCCATATTGGACAGGGTCCTCAGGTATGACTCTCCTTCACACTCAGTTGCCATGTGACCCATTTCAATGTGTCACATTGGTCACTGATAGGCACTATGTCGCCTATTCCTATTATCCTTTATAAATTATGGAAATGCATATTTGTCTTCTGAAGTGTTTTGTTAGTCGGTCTAGAACAACCTGGAAAAGCAGAGAAAACATATTTGTGGCCCCCAGCTGTCATTGATAACGCTGATATTTGGAGCAAATGTTTCTATGGAAACGATGTATCTAGTGACAGCTGTTCAGTTGAAGTAATATTTGTCCTGAGTGTTTGTACAAGATTTTATGTTTATCTTGTTATTATTATTATTCTTTTTTATGCGGCACATTCTCTTCCATGTCCCACCACGTTATACTTGGCAGGCTGTTTCTAACGTGGTGCCAGACAACTCCGCCACTGGGGGGCGCTTCAAGCTGGACATTCTAAAGAATAAAGCCCGCACCTCTCTGACAAGCTCCCTGGAGAATATTTTTTCAAGGGTATGAGTGTATCTGTGTGTATTTTTACATGTATGTTAACCTTGTACCGGTACTCCTTTTTTTGTTTGTTGACACCCCA
The DNA here is from genome assembly GCA_026780765.1 of Petrocephalus schoutedeni. Classification (NCBI taxonomy): domain Eukaryota; kingdom Metazoa; phylum Chordata; class Actinopteri; order Osteoglossiformes; family Mormyridae; genus Petrocephalus; species Petrocephalus schoutedeni. The sequence goes on along the minus strand of JAODKL010000001.1, from coordinate 40,240,353 downwards.
GTCCTTTTATTTATGTTTTCAAAAACATAAGGTTATAAATAAATAAAAATGCAATAGCTTCTACAATTAAATGCTTACCCGAGAGTAATTTCCTTTTTTATGTGTGTTTTCTGTGACAGTTTGATATGAATTAGCTTTTTCTGTAGGGGTGGAGCAACCCACAATCCATTCCAAATATTTATCTCCAAAGTGATGCTGAAAGTGTTGAGCATTAGAATGTATGCATATAAGGAGATCTGAATGAAATACATTCAGCTGGAGACTGAGTATATAATCACGTCCTCCCCAGGGCGCCAGCCGGATGCGTGGTCGTCTTGGAAGCATGGGCAGCTTTGAACGCGTGAGTATGATTCCCTGGAGTTCCTGCACAGGCAATTGTATGATTTTGAGGTGAGGGGGCGTGTGTGGGGGTCATGATTCATAGAGTAGGGACAACTTTATCATTATCATGTGTTTTAATGTGGTCTTTAAGCACTTATGTAAGTCACTCTAGCTAAGAGTGTCTGTCCAATGCTGTCAATGTAAGGAAAATGTAATTGGTGAGTTCCCGGGGATGAGGAACTCTGGGGGCCAATCAGCTTTTAGCTGTAGCCCCACCCATGTTACACTCCTGTGCTTCTTGTCCCATATCTAAGGGCACACGAGCAGGTTTGGCGTCATGTTCATCATATGCGCAAGCTGTGCGTCAGATCTAAACGTTGCTTTTTGTGTGGGTGGGCATTCGGGAAGGTGGTCACCCGTTTGCCTGATTGGTGCTAGTTTGAACTCAGTGCACAATGTAGTGGGGGCGGGCAAGGATGTCTAGCTACACCCCTATGTGACAGAGTTGTGACCAGGGAGACAAATATGCAAAGAGTCATCTCTTCCTGGGGTTCCTTTCAGTGTTTCTTATTTCTCTTATATGTAATATTCTTGTAAAACATGGTGTCAGTTAAATACATCCATCCATCCATCCATTTTCCATAACCGCTTCTCCAGATCAGGGTCGCGGGGGTCCTAAGACTATCCCGGAGGCTATGGGCACAAGGCAGGGAAGTTAAATACATTCATAATATAATTATTACAATAATATAAATTGATTTCTGCGGCATAGTAAGCTAAAATGACCCTCAATTGAGAAGCTCTCATTCTCTCAGCCAGAGTTTTTATGCTGACTTTGTATTTAATTTGTTAAAATGACCAATTCCTTATTTAATCGTGCTTTACGTTTGGTTCCTTTCACCTTTTCAGCCCAAGAGCTGGTATTTTGCGTTTTCGCTTCGTTCCCCGGAAAGTTTTCCAGCTCGGCTGTCCTTCACGGGAGTATTTAAGCTGAGTAATGATTCCGTTGTTTCAGGATATGGTGCACAAGACAGGAAATGGGTTGGCTGTGGCCAAAAGAGGAACAGCAGCAGAGAATGGTTCTTCCTATACCCAGCTCCGTAAACAAGGTCGACTTCAGTGGCGGCTGCCTCCCCTCAGCGCCTGTTGTTGTGAGACACAGGATGTAGCTCATTGGCATACAATAGATCCTGGGGTTCCGATAGAGGAACTGTGGTATGGTGTGGGTTATTGTCTGCTGGCTGCGTTAGTGTCGACGGAGCTGTAGGGCAGTTTTAGAGTCGGTTGCTGCTCAGGTGTGGGTGTAGGTTTTGGAGGGAGAGCTGTGTCCTGGAGCATATGTGACCAAAAGCTGGTTGCCTTGTGAACCCGCAGAATCCACGTGAGTGCCTTGTGAGGGAGGCGTCTTCTTTCTCTGAAGCTCGGACTCGGGTGCATGTCTCGCGGGCGGGTCTGTGTCGTTTACACGGCGAGTAAATTCTAGAGCAGATTCTAGAACAATTCAGTTTCTCATTGGTGACTTGCATGTCGCATATACACGCATGTGGACTCCGCGTGACTCGTGACGGTGCCCCCAGCAGGACGAGACGCCCGGGGACTCCCCCCCGGGAACACCCCCCGGCTCCTCGCCGTGCTTCCCCGAGGACGACCCCGCCGCCCCGCAGTTCCGGCGGCGTGCCCACACCTTCAGCCACCCGCCTGTGAAGAAGAAGATCTCCTTCAGTGAGCCTCAGGCCCACGTCTCCAAGGCGCCCCTCCTACGGCAGCAGTCCCTGGCCCCCGAGCTGTTACAGAGCAGGTACGGTGTCCCCGCCCCATGGTGACCCCGTCGCCACATCGCCACGTGCGTCGCCCTGCTCACCCGACACCGAGCCTCGGGTTACGGAAAGTACTCCAGTCGCCCTTGCAATCATTCTCAATACTCAAGCTGTAGCTGTCGCCGCTGTTGTTCTCATTAATGCACGTTTTTTTTTTCTTCTACATGAAGTTTTAACAGTGTTTATTGCACGTGATTGTAGGTGAAATGTCTTTAGAGATGCATTTCTTAAAAAGGCTGAGATCTGAAGTATACACAGGCTGTTCTTTTAACACCGCAGCTAGCATTGTTAATGAAAGCCATGGCATGTTTGGTACTAATGGACATAGGAGTGGCACATAGATACACAGTTTCCTGCCCCACAGATATTGTTTTTTGTGGAAGCAGCGGTCTGTAGCTCTGTATGATGTGCACATTGCCGAGCCTCATCGTCTGGTCATTGCTCAGTCCTCAGACGTCTGGCTGTACCCCACCAGTCGCCTAGCTTATCGTCGCATTCCGGGTGCCTTTGCCATGCCCTGTATTTACTTGTTGTGACATGTGTGTGTGCGCGCACGCGCGTGCGCGCGTGTCTGTGTGTGTTTTGGGTCACCTCCACCCAGCCCCGTGAGCATCGCCAGGAAACGCAGCGTTTCTGAAAGCGAGTCCTTCAGCCTGCCCTCCTCTTTCTCGGCTCCCAATTTCCTGAAAAACTTTTACCAGGGTTCTTTAGGTTCTCCTACTGACGGCGGGCCCTTCAAGAGGTGAGCGGAGCCCCCAGTCTCACCCCCACCCCGAACATCTCTGTCCCTGTCGACTGTATTTGTTGCTGCAGTGAGATCATGACTCTGAAACGGACCCCGCTTTTTACGTTGTTCTTGCTGGATACTCTCGGCTTGCTCTGACGGACGGGGCGGCTCGTCTGTGTTTCTGCATGTAACTCGTCTAATAGCCCCAAAGAACCAAGGCGGTGTTCTGTTGTTCTCATATGAAGCGTTCTTTGTGCGTCAGTGTCAGCCTAATTGTGTGGACTAACTTTTTCGCTTCCGGCAAAATTCTACCTGTGGTGTTACAGTAGAGTATTTTGTAATCCCTTTTTTTTCCTGTGAGTAGTTATTTTCTTTAGTATTGTGTGATAAGGACCAGTGCCTTGGAGTTTAAAACGATACACATGGATGGTCTGAGAGGAGACCAGAAATCGCTCTAACCAGGTCTCGCATGGCAATGCCTCTCTTCTGCTACTGTTTTTTGTGTGTGTGTGTGTGTATACATATATATATATATACGTATATACAGTGGTACCTCTGTATACATCCACATTGGAATAAGTCCAACTTGGTACACGTCCTGTTTGCTGCCCTTGTCCCCAGTATGGCACCGGTCTGCTGGCTGTTTAGATTACATTTACATTCATAACGCTACACTTGTCCCCGGCTCAGTATGGCACCGGTCTGCTGGCTGTTTAGCCCCACAATGAGGAATGTGGTGTCTGTCTACAGTCACGTTGTTCAGATCTGCAGAACGTCGACGTGCCCAGGCTGCGCGGCTAAACACACAAGGCTGCGTCGTCTTTCTAGCCACAAGGCAGTGCCCACGGAATAATTTATGCAGGCTCAGAAGGCTTGATTATGTACTTGGAATCATATCGCCGGAGACCAACTCTTTTTGTTTTCACTTGGTATTTTCTGTTCTATAGTTAGGTCTCCCTGACGTTTAGTTTCGCTTTTATTTTCTCTAAAGTAAAACATGACGGCATTAGTTATTTGCTGACGTAAGTGTATTCCAAGGAATAGTCACCACAGTCTGACTGATTAATCTCATCAGGACTTTTGCACCATAAACGCATCGTCAGCCTAGCAGGAGGCTTTTGTGAGTCTGTGGTCACTTTGGGCTTCCTTTGCTGCCGACACACAAGCTAATTGAGGTCAGTTGCAGACGAAAGGTGATTAATGGGAGGCGCCCAGCAGCCAGCTGGCTCCGGCGTCCGGCTCCTGCAGCATCATCTGGGTGTCATTTGGTAATGGGGCTGAATGGTTGCCCCCTTTTTTCTTTAACACGAGTTTTGTTCTTTGGCCTAAAGTCATTTACATATCCCATTCTAGCTCGCTTGAAATACTTTATAATTTTTCCTATTTATTGGAGAAAGTGTTATCCGAGGTGTGAGCAAACTAAATCGAGAGAATGCTTTTGTTTGTATTGTAAGAATTCAGAGTTCTCTGAATATTCACAAATTAAAATTTTGGCTTGCCGGCATGCGTGCAGGACATCTGTGCAATGTTGGGAGCACGTGTGTTGAGTGTCATGAAATGTGTGGGGTGGCATGTTTAACACTAACACCACACTAACATCTTTCTGCAGTAACCTCCTAAGCTAACGTTTTTTTCCTCGCTCTAAGCTGTTGTATTCTTCCACCAGACAATGAGCAGATGTTGATGGTGTCACATGGTTATCCTGACAGTTGTTACAATTGTTTTCTGTTTAGTGGATTGTTAATGATTAAATCTATATTCAGTGGTCACTTTATTAGGTAGATGTGCTTGGTGAAGCAAAGCACACGCGGCTTCAAATGGCAAGTCACATGGCTGCAGCTAGATAAATAAAACAGCCAGATGCCAGGGTCCAGTCAGAGTTTGACGAAGGATTACAGTGGGCACCAGGTGCGATCTAAGCAACGTTCAATGCAGCATGATTGCTGACATGCTGGAAATGTAGTACCAGTATCACCCTCTTGGGATGTTTGCGTGTTTCATAAAAGAATCGAGATTCAAGGGATCTTCATTTTCAGCCCATCAATACACATGTACACATTGGGGATGAAATACTCTTTCTGAGCTCCGTGGTGATACGGTTCACGTTTCGGAACAATTCCGGTACAGCGGGATAAAAAGTTTTTAAGAAAAATTTATTATAAAATATGCAAATCCAAGGACAATTAAGAGCTGTTGTAAATCATAGGCATTACATATGTTGGTGTGTCTATAACTAAACCTGACATCTTTATTTGCATATCGTAAATATAAATATGCAAAATAAACAAAAATATAACATCCTAAGAATGATAATGAGCTAAATCCGATATAAATCCTGTGTTCGCTGCTATTGAGCATGATCATATATATAGCGATAAATCCCCCTATAGCTGTAGTTATTTTTTTTAGCCCAGTCAAAAGTGCCTTAGGTACCACAGGGAGACTAACTTGCAGAGGCAGTTTGTGCCTTGCTCCAGTCATACAGATTCTCAGCTGAACATCTCAAATGACTTTCCAGCAACATTTTCCATCTGACACAGTCTTGATTTTATCAGTTACTTTCTTTCTGGTGTTGGTGAATCTTACTGGGAAATCAAAATGTTCCCAAACCACACACTATGGCTGACAGTTACCAACATTAGCTGTAACCAACTCACAGCCATGATTAGCATAATGTATTCTATGTAAAGCATCTACTTATGGATTTAGGCTCTGCCTGTGTCAATAAATGCATTGTCATTTCATTGGTGCGTATCAAAGCGAAAATGATGAATGGTACACAACAAATAATTTTGTTCCATATACTACATTTACACAGGCCCTAGATGACATACTTCATACTACATTACCATAGTAACTAGTCAATATACTTCACATACTACATTTACACAGGCCCTAGATGACATACGTCACATACTACATTACCATAGTAACTAGTCAAAATACTTCACATACTACATTTACACAGGCCCTAGATGACATACTTCACATACTACATTACCATAGTAACTAGTCAATATACTTCTCATACTGCATTTACACAGGCCCTAGATGACATACTTCACATACTACATTACCATAGTAACTAGTCAATATACTTCTCATACTACATTTACACAGGCCCTATATGACATACTTCATACTACATTACCATAGTAACTAGTCAATATACTTCACATACTACATTTTTACAGTGACTAGATGATTCGCTACTTGCCGCACAACATGCTAAAGGGACACGGAGACCAGACACGGCTGTGCCCAAACCTAATGCAAACAGAATAAAAGTGTGCAGACGGTGATTTCAGAGGGGAATGCCCAACTCATCAAAGCTGATAGACAGGTTGCAAGTATAAGAATGACAACACTGATATGCAGAAAGGCATCACTGAATGAACAATGCGTCAAACCTTGAACTGCTCACGGATGCAAAAGTGAGTCATACCCAGTATTAGGTAGCCATACCTAATAAAGTGGCCACTGAGCTGTTATTAGATTTATTATGAGCACCTACTTTTATCATTTTACTTATAGTTATGTGTACTGTATTTCAGTGTTGTTTGTGGAGATCTGAGACATGTTCATAGATTACGTGTTTGTGTTGTCATGTGAAGTATGGGCAGAGCGAAAAATGATTTGTTCAGAGAGAGAACCAATCAGACTATAGAGGAGGTGGGTCCAAGCAACTTGAGGAAGCAGGACCAAGACATCTGATTGACTAGTCTGACACCTGGCACAAGATCAGATTGGTTATCTCTGTGAACCAATCATTTTTCATTCTGCTCTCAGAACATGTTTGTGTAAGTAAAACTCCCATGAGTGTCAAGAATGCTATGTGGAGCAGGGCTGTTCAGCTGAGGTGCTCATCAGCCATGTTTTGCATCAGCTTTTAATTTGAGCCAAGAACCGAGCCAGCGGTTTGCTCTAGATTAAATAAGTTTAAGTGTCCCGAGCTTGTGTTCCCCCCTGACTGATTTTCTTGGCTCCTTTCCGTCGCAGTCATGATGAGGGCAGGAAGGGTGCCTTGTCTGGCAGTGGCAGTGACTCCCTGAGCTCCTTAGCTCCTACCACCACCCCGCGCCGCATCTCCTGGCGCCAGAAGATCTTCCTCCGCGTGGCCTCCCCCATGAGCAAGCCCGTGAGCTCCATGCCGCATCCAGGTCTGTATGGAACGCCTGTCCTCCCAGACATAAGCTCTGCCCGCCAGTGTTTTGAGGTCCTCTATTTCTTCAGGAGGCTGAGTGCCCCTGGATGCAGCAGAGACTTCACCTTAGTCATGTCATCAGCTGATTGGGGACACGTTGGGCAGGACTCGTCTCATGCCACCTTATTTCTCTGCTGGGGGGTGTTGGGCCAGATGGTCTGGATGGAAGCGAGCTCCTGCCTCTTTCCCCACGGACCTCCGCGCAGGATGGGGAACCCCTGGCAAGCCTGCTGCCCTGTGGCCCGTCGGGCCCCGGGGAGGGCCGCCGGCGTACCTCTGCTGACTACAGGGCCCTGTGGAAGAAGGCCATCCATCAGCAGATACTGCTGCTGCGCATGGAGAAGGAGAACCAGCGCCTGGAAGGTGGGGTTCAGCTTCCAAGTCCCGCCCCCTTCCTCTGCCTCTAACCATCATTGGTCGAAGTTGGAATCCACGCGTAGGATGTATGGAGAGATGGGAATTTTTATTAAACTCATTTGTTTGCTGAGCCGTATCTCTTTCCAATACCGACACTTCATTCTTGTCCTTTTGGGTGCTGTCTAATAAATGTACATTAAATAATAAAGCAGGCAGGTGATGTAACTGCATAAAACACCAATTTCTTTGCTGACCATGTTATTCTTAATTCCCCTGATACAAGTGGAGGAGTCTTCCACTGTATGGCAGTAATTAGGGGGTTATTACCCTCTAGAGGACGAGTAAAGACTTTTCTACCCCCCACCCCCTGTAAAATGTGCCGTTTCCCCTGTTTTGGAGAGAATACGTCTTCCCTGTTTCTCTTTACTAATGATTAATCAGAATGTATACTGATCTTTGCTTACGCCTGCCATGTTTATTGCTGCTTTTTGGTTTGTAGTGATTATATATAATCTCTTGTCCGTGAGTCTGTATTGGATAAGTGACTATGGAAAATATGTGTGGAATATATGTGCAGTATGACATGAGTTGCCTGTCTGTTGCCTGCCCCAGTCGCTCACCGTGGCTCCTTTGCCCTGACAGCTAGCAGAGATGAACTCCACATCAGAAAGATGAAGCTTGACTACCAGGAGGTGGGCCAGTGCTCCAAAGAGGTCCAGGCTGTGTGGGAGAAGAAGCTGAGTGTCCCTGGCAGGTCCCAGATCCAGTGGGACAAGGAGGAGATTTATAACACCCTTTGCCAAGGTGAGAGCAGCCCACGGTGACCCTGAAGGTCGCTGACCTCTCACCGGTTTCTTCGTCAAGCCAGCTGACCATCGGGTGTCCCTCGCTCTTTGTAGGCGTGCCCAAGAACCGACGTGGCGAGGTGTGGCACCTGGTTTCCCAGCAGCACCGCCTGCGCCATCGTCTACCCTGCAGGCAGCAGCCTCCGGACGTCTCCTACCAGGACCTCCTCAAGCAACTGACCTCTCAGCAGCATGCCATCCTGGTGGACCTGGGTGTGTGCTTGTAAATGGGGGCAGAACCTTGGGGGTAACCCAGGGGGGTGTATTTAGGGGTGGGCTAGGGTTGAGGTTGTCTTGCTATCAGAACTACAGTAAATACGAGATGCCGACTCGGAGGTCGCACGCAGACGGCCCGTCGATTTGTGGTGTCGGGTGGGAAATTTGGAATTAAGTTCCGTACCCGAGTTCTCGAGTTGGGATGACCTTCAGCCTTTTATCATGGCGGAGAAGAGGACACTTTCCGTTGTGCGTGGTACATAATTGTTTATTTTTAGCTGTACAGCTATCAATAGCTGTTGCTTGTGTACGTCTGTAATCTGAGAACACTACTTGACAGGTAATCATGCATGGCATTGTTCTGTATGTGTTTTATGGAATCAAAACAGGATTTTGCATCCGCTGATTCTTAGGTTAGCTCTGACAATGGAGCACTCGGATATGACGTGCACGTAATTCTGCGAAGTCGCACCTTCTGACTAACGTGAAGGCAGCATCGGTCCTTCAGGGAACCCCATTGGATTAACTCGCGGTTATGATTACCACTGAAGCATCGTTACCTTGGGTATAAAAACGGGATGCCCCAGATGGGACAGTGTGGGGTTGACTGGGATAGGGCTTGTGCCTGTAATCGGAAGGCGGCCAGTTCAGGTCCCATGGCTGGCCCTTGAGGACGGCCCTTAAGAGCAGTTACTCTAGGGACTGGCTGACCCTGCTTTCTCAACTGTGCATCGCTTTGGATAAAAGCATCTGTTAAATGAATGTAAATGTAATACCTAAGAAATAAGTTGGAGATGTAGGTCAGTATATGTATGAGGAGGTGTGCTCCTGGAGAGAAAGGGAGCAGGCATTGCTGTTGACTCACATTGTGGTGTGAATCGAGGCTATTCTGGGTAGCAGAGAAAATGAATCTCTTGGAAGTTCCTGCCGTGATGTGCGAAATAAGTGTGCTTTTACTGTGCGACTGAAATACTTGAAGTACGCCGTAAATTGCAAAGTTTCGAGTATGGCTCAAATTGCTAAAGTTTGCCGGTTTATATTGCACTGTCGATTCTGTTTTGAGGTTATAGCCCCCTCCCCCTTTGTCGCTGTAGGACGGACCTTCCCCACCCACCCGTATTTCGCCACCCAGCTGGGGCCGGGGCAGCTGTCCCTCTACAACCTGCTGAAGGCCTACTCCCTGCTGGACACGGAGGTGGGCTACTGCCAGGGCATCAGCTTCGTGGCCGGCCTGCTGCTGCTGCACATGAGCGAGGAGCAGGCCTTCGACATGCTCAAGTTCCTCATGTACGACGCGGGCTTCCGCCGGCAGTACCGGCCAGACATGATCTCCCTGCAGGTCCGTAAAGGGCTTTTTTTCCCCCTCTTGCTGTCTACTTTAGCCACTTGCCTTGAGTTAATTTGTGTGTTCCGCTAGGGTTAAGCCAGGTCGCGATTCCCAGCCAGGCTGATTTTCCGCCATCACCAGGTGGCAGACTTAAGGCAGTTTTGCACTTCGACTGGCGCTGGCTCCTATCTCGTGAATTATTTCGGTTTGATGATGCAACGGTAGCCATTTTGGACCAGTACACTCACCACATAGTAGCTAAGGTGGTGAAGGGGCAGGAGAGAATTCACCAGTTCGGTACAGGGGGCTGATTAGGAGGCCAAAGAGGGTCATAGCAGGCAGTTTTAGCCAGGACATTGGGTACCACCCCAACTCCCTCAAAACATGCCCAGGGGTCTTTTATGACCTCATCTGAAAGACAGGCCCATTTTTACAGCACAGTGTCCCTATGACTGCTCTGGGACATGGGGATCCACAACAAACTACACAACACGTCCTCTAGCAGCAACACACTTTACCTAGTGGGGCTTCCATCCAAGTACTGGCCAGGCCCAAACCTGCTTAGCTTCATTCGTATGACTTCAAATGGCTGCTGACAATTAGAGGTATAATTGAATCAGAAAATGGCATGGATAACTTGGAGCAGTGCGTAGCTCCACAGGTTTGAGACCTGTGCTCATGTCCAGAAGTTCATGGGTTCAAACCCCGTGGCCGGCAGAGTAATCATATCCCCGTTGGACTCCTGAGCAAACCCCTTGACCTCAACTGCTACAGGGACACTGGTTCTCCTTGATCTCTGTCCTCACACCGTATGTCGCTTTGGACCAAATGCTGAAGTCACCTGCTGAATGGGCCATCTGCCAACAGTCAACGAGTCTTTCATCTTTTCTGCTCTGATAATCAATCAGCGGCAGATGATGACTGTTCGTTTCATAGCTGTGTGAGGTGTATTTGTAGCCTGGGTCGCAGCGATGGGAAGTCGCCAATGATGGGCTTCTCGGTTCTTGGGTTGGGATTGATATCCGACGTCTTTCACTACAGATACAGATGTACCAGCTGTCTCGCCTGCTGCATGACTACCACCGAGAGCTGTACAGTCACCTGGAGGAGCATGAGATCTGCCCCAGCCTCTACGCTGCCCCCTGGTTCCTGACCCTCTTCGCTTCCCAGTTTCCCCTGGGCTTTGTGGCTCGAGTCTTTGGTACATACCTCCCCTTTTTCTTATTTTTTATCGATTTAGACCACTTTTTTCCGTGTAGCTTTCCAGTTTTTTTCAGTTTTTTACATTCATAAGACTGACTTATAATATATAGCAGCGAAACCTTGCCCAGGGTATAAAGACATGATAATGATTTAATTCCACTTGAATCATGAAAAGACCATGAGAAATGTTTAGGATAAGTTCCGATTTAATCTCTTTGCATGATTGTCTGTGGATATACAGCAGGGAAAGAGGGTCCTACAGGTAATGCGTGTTAGATTCACATGCCGGCTTTCTGTGTTTTTGCAGACTTCCTGTTTATCCAAGGCACAGAACTGGTCTTTAAGGTAGCCCTGTGTTTGCTGAGCAGCCATGAAGGGGAAATAATGGAATGCGACAGCTTTGAGGCTATTGTGGACTACCTTAAAACTACCATCCCCAACCTGACTCAGGACCAGATGGAGCAGACAATGAAGCAGGTGCATGACAACTTTACAGGATGTGTTTACTGATCCCAGTCTCAAAGGGAATGTGTATATACTGTACACTACTCACTTTTTAATGGACACTCAGCGTTATTTTAGCATAAATATAATAATTCCTACAGCCTTTATTATTAATTGTTTGGAACAGTAACCTTCAGTATAGCTCGGTGTCTTTATGAACTACCTGTATTTGCCAAATATGTGCCATATGTTTGCAGGTGACCTTGAGTCACAGTGAAGTCCCAAATAATCTTGTGTTGGTGTGATGACATCAAGAATGTGGACAGTAGTTAATCCTTTTTAAATTTTTTAAAATGCAGATTATTATGTGAAGTGTAGATTAGTAATATTTTTGAAATAGCGTGATGGTGGTGCTAAATTGTCTTCCTTTATTGCATTGAATGTTTAAATAATATATTTTCATTAATAATTTTTGGTGAAATCAGGCTGCCTAAAAGCTTATGAGGCAAACAAGTCTGTGGTCCTCCAGGTTTTAGAGATGGACATCTCCAAGCAGCTCCAAGCCTACGAGGTAGAGTACCATGTGCTACAGGACGAAATGCTGGACTCCACAACCCTGCCCGATGACATAGACCGCTTGGACAAGTTGGAGAAGACCAATGCCCAGCTGAAGAAGCAGAACATGGATCTGCTGGAGAAGTTGCAGGTATGGTACAAGCTAATGCATGCCTGCCAGTTCATTGTCTTGCGTGCTGCTTGTACTGTAAGCTACCAGCAGGTGGAGCCAGAGCTTAGACTCGCTGCATATGCGAAGAGACAAAGAGGAAAAATTACTTTTGCTTTATCGCGAACTGACTAGTATAGATGAGGCCGGAGTATAGTTCAAGGCTGATATAGTGTTAGGGCATCAATTTGCAAATTACCAACATGCAACTAAGACCCCTTTGAAGCAATTTGCCCCAGTAGTCTCCGGGGATCAAAACCCTTAGGCTTCTGATGAATTGCAGCGATATAAAATACATTTATACAAATTATCAATACAGTTGTTTCCATTTATCATTGGTGTGAAAGACAGGCAATCTCCGACCATTGCATTTCTTCTTTATTGCATCCTTAGTCAACTGACATTCCTGCAAGGGCAGATGTAGTGAAGGTGTGTAATTTGCATTTTAGAAATGGTCTCTGAGAGTGGAGGGTGTGCGCTTTGTCTCCTGCAGGCTGCTCGTGTTAAGATCCAGAGCTTAGAGGTGAACATGGAGAACTTTTTGTTGCGGGAGAGCAAGATGAAGAACCTGATTCGCTCTCTGGAGCAGGAGAAGACGGCCTACCAAAGGACCATCGAACGCATGCGCAGCGTGCTGCCCCCAGACGTGCTGTCGGATGTGGAGCTGGTCCAAATCAAGTCTGGACCCAACGGCAAAGCCAAAAAGCCATGATGCCTTTGGAGCAGCCGTCCATTGTCGCTGCCCTAGATGGTTACACCAATATCCAAAAGAGAACTGGATTTAACAAAACAGAATATTGGAGGGATGACGTTTGCTAATGGTGATATTAATAGCTTATGTCTTGAGACATTTTGAGAAGCACAGTTTTACGGGCCCATGCAGGTGCAGGATCCATGCTAGGGTTTTATCAGTATGATATCTTAAACCAGTAGAGGGATGGAGCCCAAGATCTGTCTTCCATTATGAATCTGGGATTGGGGGAGGGGCTTCAGAGCTCAGGTGTGGCGATGTGTTAGATGACGGTTCCCCATCACTAGGGCTCGTCTGCTTGGGACGTACACGTCTTCCTTTGTGTGCTTTGCTCAGGCCATGATTCAGGTACCCTTACACTTATCCCGCCCTTTGTAATGGTAGTAATCGGGGGTACCAATAACTGCGCACTCCTTCTGTTGGCTTTACTACAAAAATAATAAAGAGTTTTGGTTACATTACTTTGAAAATACTTGAAAATTAGATGAATGTACGCTCATTCTCAAGGACACATCGTCTACAGTTTGTCGTGTGGCTTGTATTTGACTTTTTCTCTAGGCTTTACACTTCTAACCTTTGGGTGCCTTCAATTACAAGTCGTGACAGATCTGACTTGGTTGGTTGAGAGAACCAAATATTTACCAGTTCTGCAATTCACAGGATGTGCTTCACCCAGATTTTTTTGCAGGATGTGAGCCTGTCTGCCAGTTGGTTTCCTGTGCAATTGACCGAGATGCCAACACGGTCTGCAGTCTGCTAGCTGCTCTCCCCGCGATAGTGTGGTCTTACTCTCATTTTACTTTCCTCACCAAAATCCCGGCGCCGAGGAGGGAGGAATTGGCTGCCTGATACCAATGATTTCTCTCATCATTATCTTTATTTTAGGTCTGGTCTTCTCCTGTCCCCTCAGTCAGCATTTCAAGTGCGTTCGTGAGAAAAGACACACAGGAAGTAGGGTGTGGAGACGGGCCGTGTCTGCAGCCGGGCTGGGGTGAAGGCAGGGCCCACTTCAGCATGTGGAAACGGCTGATACGAGCCTGATTGTCTGCCCACTTACAAACAGTGTAAAACAGTCTGAGGCTTACCCCACCCCACAACTGGGGGTGCGCTATGCTTGTAAAACATCTTTTTTACATATATTTTCCTATACTGTCTTACCTGAGGTGTATTTTCTATCTTTAGAAACGTTGTGTTTGTAAATAATGCTTGCTAGTGGGATTTTCATCCTGGTGTTTTTTCAAGAGCTTTTTTTTTTTATAAATAAGGGGCACGAGATTGTTTTTGCAAAATTATGTCAAAGGTGTAATGACTTTGATAAAGACTGGCCGAAATGAAGGGACTGTGCATCACTTACAATGGATGATTATTTCTTGCATTTCTGGGGGTTTGGCTGGTGTGTATGTCACACAGCATCATTAGGGGGTAGATCGCCTGCTCAGGTAACACTGGGGCAATATTCCATAATATTGATCATTTGATGCCCAATGACATTAGAGAACTACAGTCTAAAAAACTAAAATACAGCAACTCCTGTCTTCAGTGAATAACGCAAGCTTCTTTTTTTTTTTAACCTCGAAATACACAGTCGGAACACTGTCACATTAGTTACAAGCTCTCTTCGTGAACTCAAGAAAAATAAAGAAAAATACTTCAAAATACTATTTGGATAATATCTTATTTACAGGGTTGCCTTCTGCACCAGTAATAGAATAGGCAGGATTGTTGATCATATTGGCCTTAAATGATGAGGTAAATGATGTTGTACGTGTTGCCGTGGGAATGTAGTGTCACAGTTACTCACAGCTCTGGGGCTGTCAGTTAACACGTGGCCCCAGCTATTTGTGTGTGGCTTTCACCTCAGGCCCCGTGTGCGTTTCCAGCAGGCACTCCGCCTTTCCTCCCACAGTCTAACTTCTGCTCAACGTGTTACTGTACATGTGTCTTGTGTGCCCATCCTGTACAACGCGCAGTGTAGGGCTGGCATCCAGTCCAGGGTGTACACCCAAACCACGCCTCCCATATCGCTGGGTGCACTCTGGATCAGCATGGTTTGATAGGTGGGTGGATGCGTGCTTGGAGGCAAAATGAAATGTTTAAATCTATATGATAAAATGTGAAGTTTTGCTTTTGCAATATCTCCAAAGTAGCTGACCAAACTGAATCATCATATGGGATGTAATCAGGCCACATGAATTCTTGGACATTGTAGTCAAACAAATATGAACCTGTATCTTATAGTATTTAGACTTTTTATTGTGGATTCCTAATTTCAAAGGTATTATCATGCTTGCTGGCCCTTCACTAGTGTAACATTGGCACATTCTTCAATTTTCATCTTAACTTGTATCACAGCCGTATTTCTGTTTTTGTTTTAAAGACACACTTTGTCACAAACTTTCGGCTCCCGTCTGCTTTAAATAGAGCAGAAGAGCTCTTGGCCGGATCTTTCTTCCACCCTGAGGTGCGGTCGCTGTTCTCCCATTGATTGATCGCATAGACCTGTTCACTCATTTTAGTTTCTCTCCGAATATACAAATTTAGAAGTAAAGTGCCAAAGTCCACTGTGACACTTTTGAAAGACGGCACCAGAGGACAGTGCGCAAGCTCATTCATCCGACGTGCTGCTTGAAGTTCTGATTTCTGGTTGTGGTCTCTTCCTGTGCATTACATGTATGTAGTGCAGAAAAGCTGGAGTATAATGAGTGGAGGAGTGGTTCACTGGTGCCACGGTCCTGACACATCAATGTGTTATGTGCAGGAAGCCTCACCAGTCAAACAAGCTGTCAGATAAATAAAACTGAAATTCACTGCCTCTGATTTTGTCTTATTTCTCTCTGTGCTGTGCTTAAACCCTTGCAACATGTAAATCCAGCGTGTGTAAGATAAAACTAAACCGGACTCAGTCAAATCGGAACCTTGGCTAGTTTAATGCTACGTGTTGCCTACATTCAGGTCACCTGTTAAATTACTGATTTTGGCAAGTGACACGGCTTACCACAGACCACAATAACACTGCTGTATATCTGATGAGCACACTTGCATATGTTCAATTCAAAAGTCAGAAATTTCCAGTGACCTCAGACGTATAGTTTCAGACTCTCATGCAGCTTTGCATCCAGTTTGACCTTTATGGTGCTGAGTCCCCGTGTCAGGTGTTGGGAGGAGCTTGTAAATGAGCCAGACCGCACGGCAGCGAAGGCCGAGCAGTGGGTGGGAGTCAGGGGGCCGTCGTTCTATGGCTTGCTCATGTGCTCGGTGTGGTAGGAGATGCTCGCTTTGGGAAATGTGGATGGGAGGCTGTGAAAAAAAGGCAGACTTCTGGTCTGAGAGATTGTTCCCGAGTGGCGGGGGGGCTGCGAGCCCTTCTTTTTGCACACCAGCGCACCCCCCTTTTCGCTCAGCATTTCCCTTTAACTCCTGGCCCATCCTTCGCATCCAGGGCTGCTTGCGTAAGTGTTGGTTGTGTGGCTGCGGGGGGCCGCTGCCACTGGAGGGT
>JAODKL010000001.1:40206730-40223821 GCA_026780765.1 Petrocephalus schoutedeni | reverse complement strand
GGCGGGGAAGACTAACCACACTCTCACACTATTTTTAAATATCCTTATATTTTAGGACTAATTTTTTGCATTTCAGTTTCAATGACTTTCGATTACTTATACATTATAGTACGTGATCCATTTCTCTCTCCTGAAGCCGAGGTGGCCGCCGGGTCCCAGTTCTGAAATAGGGCTGTACGACAGAAAGTTAATTGTTGGGATATGCAGAATTTGTTTCTTTTTATGGATTCTTGAAATCAGAAGCCGTGACTGGGTCGAGAAGACTACGTCACGCCGACGCAGAAGTATGAATAATATAAAGGACGTTAATCGCGGTTACATAAGTGCCGTGCGTCTCGGTGCGTGTAGACCAGATGTAGCCACACATTGTAGGTGCTGGCGGTGAATGTGAGTGATTCATGCTGACCGGGTTGTACGCTTGCAGAGGAGACTGACGAATGAGGCCACGGGGCAGTAGGGAGGGATGGAGACGGACTTCCTTCATGAGTGAGTTCAGTGGGGTTGTGGGGCATTGTGGGGCCCTCCTTATGAAGTTATACCTTTTCATTCACGTCCCCTGCATATATGACGCCACAACTGATTGTTTTGCTTTTATACTAACTATTCCAGCACTGTACCGCCACAGATCTGAATTTGTATTATAAGACTTATAATAATGATAATCTTAATTTATACAGCATGTTTCATACATGAAAGTCCTTTACATATGCGATTAAAAAAGAAGCAAAAATGGAGAAGCTGTATAAAATATGTAACTCAGGTACAGATCAAGCAAAATGTAAAAAGATGGATTAAGAATCTAAAGATAGGCAAATAAATTGTGAGATTTAACATTATAAACATGATACATAATAAGGAATTTAGCTATTTAATTTTGGGGTATGTTAGGTTTATTAATTATTGTAATAAGTGGGTGATAATTTATTAGTATTATTATTATTTTAATTGCAGTTTGTAGAAAAACAAAATAATTCTTTGGTTTTCACATTTGCTCACTTTGTCTCCTACAACTCACACGCACACATGTGAGAGCAAGACCCGGGGTCATGGTTCAGAGTCAGTCATATATCCTGCAGCCCAGACCTGTCTTACAGGCTTGCCTGTTGGCCCAACACTGATGGTTACTCTTCTAGGTATGGGATTTGAACCAGTAACCTCCTTGTTCACATATAAAGAATCTGCTTGCACAGATCTGCACAGCACCAAATAATATGATGGTATTATGGAGGGGTGCAAGTCTAGCCATCACTTTGAATCTACTAATCTATCATGCTAAGCATGCTATCAAATTAAAGGAAGTCCTATTCTGGTTCAGAAGAGCCTTGCCACTCAGGACTGAATAGGTACCGTCTAACTGACTGTAAAGTTCATGGTGATTTCCTATTCCCCCATCGTATCAGGTGAAGTCTTGTTCATTATGCTTGTCCTTTATAGCAGGTACATGCATGGCCTCCAGTCTGCCTTCATGCTGTAGTTTCCTAACCCCCCCCCTCCCTCCGTGCAATGGAGCTTCTTGATCCAGAGCAGCATGTCAAGATTAAGATCCAAAGAAGTTTAAAGTGAGCATAACTGCACCTGTAACGACCCCTGGGTTGGGAATGGAGCTGTGTGATGTTGGGCTTCTGCAGGGAATGAGGGGACTTCCTTTGCGTGACTTAGATTGTGGGGTACGGATGGGTTCCGAACAGTATGAAAAGTAAACATGAAGAATTAGAAAACCAGGCAGAAAATGCAAAAACTACTAAGATGGTGGATGGATGGATGGATGGATGGATGGATGGATGGGAATTCTTAATGGATGGATGGATGGTTGGGAATTCTTAACGGTTGTTGGGGACTAAACTTGGATAGACAGATGAAAACTCATAACATATGTAGCTGGGGCTAAACTAGGAATGGGGATGGATGGATGGATGGATGGATGGATAGATGGATGGATGGACGGATGGAAAATCATAACATGTTGATTGAGGAATAAACTCTCATTAGGATTGTAAGTGTAATCTCATATTCATTAAGAGTGTGTTGCAGGATAACAAATGACTGCTGACCAGCGCCCACATCCCAGGACAGGAAGTCAGTACATGCCAGGCTGCTCACTGACTAGTGGATCATCTAGTATTGGTGTCCTTGGGGGGGGGGGGGGGGGGGGGCGGGGATGGCAGAACAATCCCCTGTAGAATACAGTACTTTATCAGAAACTTATGGCCTACATCATAACTTAAACCCCCCTGAATTTCCCTCTGGGATCAATAAAGATCAACTAATCTAATCCAATCTAATCTAATCTAATCGCATGCCACCTTATACAGACCAGATGTGGGGCTCCCTTTTCCTTGTGGTCTATGACAGGGCAGAGTTATACAATTAGGAGCAATGAACAGACTATAACTACCGCAGACACAATCGTACCTTTCTGCTGCTGTTTTGAACCAATTTCGAGTTTCAGAATTTTGGCTGTGGGGTCATTACCCATTACTTTTGATTAATACATTAAAGAAGGTACAAGCCATTTGCTGGCGTGACACTACAGTTTTTGACCTTCATAAATAAATGGCATTTGTTTTACTGGAAACATAAAGATCCCCATACGAAACACACCAGTGTTTCCCAACCTGGTTCTCAGGGACCCTTAGACGGTCCACGTTTTTGCTCCCTCCTACCGGGCTGGGAAACACTAAACCACACTAACCGTAATACCATTGCAGAGGCAGTTTTGATGGATGAGAGATTGCAGCCCCCCGGAAACAATAGAACCAAAATTACATCCATTTATTGTCTTGTTGATATCTCATAGGTTATTGTCAAGAAACTTCAGGGAGCACCGGTTTTTGGCAAGGGGAGGCTTAATGATACAAGCACAGGGATCTGGAACTGGGGTGTACTGGAGCTGGATGGGGAGTGGGGGGTAAGATGGAGACTTGGAGACAGCAAAGGTGACACTGTATTGGGGTTTGGGAGCCTTTCCTGTGTAAGGGCAGGCAGCCAGGTAGTGTTTAGCTAAAAGGATAGCTGCAAACCAGTGAGCGATTGGTGTAACCTGGAGCCAAGCCAGAATTGCCCTGGCAAGCCAGAAGATGAACTGCTCCAGGGCCCTCTGCTCCACGACCTTCTCTACCATTCGCCATGAGGCTGCGGCCCCCTGCAGCTTAAGGAATGTTCAGCTTATGGAAACGCATGCTCCCTCAGCTGATTTCGGTACCCCCCCCTCCCGTCGTGATCTTCCTCGAGGGCTCCTGGTCCACAGGGAACACCAACCTTGGCTCTACCAACCGATATTTGTCAATTTGAACGATCCTCTCCAACATAGTAACAGTTATATAGAATTGCTAAATGAGCCTCGTCATTCTAACCTTGAAATACTGAACACAACTGAACAGAAGTACGTAGTGCATTAGCTGCAAATGCCTTTATCCAAACATACATACGTAACCGATGCTCTTACTAATGGACCATCTTATTGAAGAACTCAATTCGTCGAAAGCAATTTGGAACCCCCCTTGAGATACAAACATTCAACGCTTTTAAAATTTTTTGACTGTTCCTGAGCTGCTAGTCTACCTCCTGTCAGTTAATGCTATTATTTCAACCAAACATATGCACGCGCACCACGCAGGCCCAGACCTTTTTGCCTGTAGGCTGTTGGCAATCTGGATTCTGAGCCCAACCCCCTCGGAGCCTGGAACTCAGTCCATATTCCCCCAAGACCGACTGTATACCAAGCCTACCTGATCTGATTTTGAGTGGCCCACATCCCCCATAAGGAAGAAACAAACACAGCGAGCCTGGGGTGGTCTCTCTGTCGCCCTAACTTCTGCTCTCGCCCCCCACTCATTTGGTCTCAGGTGGTAGCCTGTGACCTTTCTCAAGGAGCTCTCGGCTCTTTTCAAAATGGCTGCTTTTTGTTTTTCGCCCCACGAGTTCCTGCTGTTTAAGCCCCTGTGTGTAATTTGGAACTAGCTGAATGGAACCGAATGAGAATTATTCAGCTCTTGAGTTCTGTCGACATTCTGTTAGTTCTGTAGGGAGAATGCTGAACGTCGTCCCGACAAATAATAATGATTCTAATGTGTAAATGCGCCACATACAACTCACATCAAACGAAATGCGTTTTGATGAAGTTCGTAATGAGTCCATAAAATTTTTGCAAGGTAGGTGTCAACATCAGTCATCATTTCTCCTCGTCCTGCAATAAGTGACAGTTCTGTGTATTCATTGTATCTGGACTGATATCAGAGGTATGTGTGCTGGTCATGTGTGAGCCAACAGAGCAAATGTTCACCAGGGACAGCCAGTGAGCTAGTGGGATCAAGTAGGTTGTTCATGGTAGATTTCACCATGCGAGTCTAACCTCCATCTGGATTTGTGACCAAAAGCTGTGAGCAGCCCTCTGTAACATGATCTGCTTCACTGATACACGCAACAAGGGTCAAGGGACTATAGCACTGAAAGCCATCTAGGCTTCTTTTCATGAAAGTGTTTACTTACTTAGCCAATAACATTATTATTATTATTATTATTATTATCAGCATTATCAAAAACAATAATAATATAGCTAAGAATCATTATAACCATAATATATCTTGCATTATTAGTAGCTTGTCTTGCTTGGGGACCTTGTGATTTTGTGCCCCTATTAGTCAGCATGCTGAGGTGCTTTGGCCTGCTTTTGCTTGGGTGTGGCACTGGGGTGCGTGCTGATTGGCTGGGCCCCTGTCGTCTGCGCAGTCCAGCTGCCGCTCCCCAGAGCTGCACACAGGGCTGCATTGTGCTGCGTACAGAGAGATGGGAGCCAGCTGTGCTGAGTTAGCCTAGGGCACACCCTCAGTTCCTGGCAAATAGATCAGCCGCCCCACCCCCCAAACACACAGGCACCCACACACATGGCACCCTTCTCATCGAACTCTTGACACCACACCCTCTATTAATGGAAATCAGCCCCTCCCCAGTCCCCCTGCTGGCCAAACACCGAGCTAAGTCACGTGTCTGTCCACAGGCATGGCTGGGGAGACAAAATGCACGGAGGACGGCCGAAGACCAACAGGAAGCCAGTCGGGAGCGAAGGTCTTTTTGGGAAATGCTGATGATGTAACCTATATCGGAGCAAGGAAAGAATTCTGCTGGCTTATCACCCAACGCATACGAGTCTCAGTCGAGTCAGAAGTTTTATGACTTTAGGTGCTGGTAGACTTCTTTAATTCCTTCGTGTCCCCCTCTTCATTTTGCTGAAAGAATACGTCAGCCTTGTGTTTATATCCTATTTATCCTGTTTTTTTTATCCTACTCCCCCCCCCCCCCTGCCCCACACACCCCCACACATTTTACTTTACTTAATTTATCCATATTTTCTTTTTTGGCAATTTGCAAGAGAAAGCCAGGTTAACATTTCACTGCAAGTTGTACCAGTATATCTCTGCATATTACAAATGAAATCCTCACTCTATTGGGGAAATTATGTTAAAAGGACCAGATTTTATCACTTTTTAAATGTTCTTAACTAAGACTTTCAGTTCAATACTAGTTCAGACCCTCACCAGCGGAAGAATTACGGTGAAGGAGAGAATCCACGTTAAGTACCTAACAACCACAGCCCTGAAATCTGAACAGTAATTCTGAAATTCAGAGTGGCGACCCCTTTAGTCTGACTTTAAAACCACCGTGCAGCCTGCAGCCCCTGGATGGATTCTTAAGAACCCTGGGGGACTTTCTGGGGGACTTTTAGCCTCCTGTTGTATCTCCTAGTTCTGAGAGATCGTCCAGGGCTTCACTGTGTCATTGGGTACCCACAGCTCTCTATCATCCAAAAAGCAAACTACTTTCTTTCATTGCCTCTAAAATCACTTTAAGCAATTAATTTATTGATTGAATCGCACTATTTTTATATTGTTACAATGTTGACAGTGTTCACTTCATTGTATGCAGACGTTGGGATTATGAAAATAGTGTAGGCTTTCATATGAGAAAGTATCTTAACTTGATTTTGATAATAAGCTTTGGTAATTAGTCTGCAGATGAAAAAAACATGACTCCAGGCTATGCTTTGCTTTTCAGTTCATTCAGTCTTCGTTGACACTTAAAGTTTCCATTGACTGTAGAAAACACATTGAATACAATGCAGTCTGATTTGCATTTTACTGACAAATTTTTTTTGCATTTCATGGATGTGAAAAGTACCTTTTTCATGTACAGTTCCACTCTTTTTTTAATTCTACGTTTACTGAAATTGCTTATATGAAGTACATACATCAACTAACAATGATATACCCCATCACTCTTAAATAAAACTTATGATTTGCTGACATTTTTAACTGTTGGGTGGGTCCCGAGTTCTACAGAGTACAATGAAAGTCCCTGGGGAAATCTCATAATCATGGTTAAAGGCCAGGTACAGCTATCATTCCAGTGGAAGCAAGAATTAAAACCAGATAATGTTTTTCTCTCAATTCAGAAAAAAAGGAACTGCCACTATGAATCAACGACAAGCACTAATTAATGGAAAACCAATGATCTGCCTGCCTTGCCCGTATAAAAAAAAAACCTGATCTAGAAATTATAAACACTGTAGTTTAGATGAATAAATATCTGGCATGGGTCTCTAAGTGGATAGATGTAATTTATGTGCATCAAAAGGAGACAGAAAGATCAGCTCCGGAGATGAGGTAGTGTGTGTGTGTTGGCTTTTTTTTAATGAGTGCGTATCCCAGCCCACTGGAACAAGAGAAACCGCGAGACTGTCGGCTCAGTGAGCTGTGGATGTGGAAATTGAATGGGGCCTTTCAGTTCTACTGCTCGTCTCCCTGGGGGTGAGAGACCGGTTGCCATGGTTATACCGGATTCCTGCAGCTAATGGGTGGGAGTTGTGTAGCTCTGGCAACCTGGCCCGTTCAAGGCGATATATGATCACAGTGCTGGAGGTGTGGTGGCAACGTTTGCGGGGACTAGAGGTCACAGACGTCGCCGTGGCGAGGCGATAAAGGGGCCTCCTCCTCTCTTTTTTACATCAGTGGTTGCATGGAAGATAGGAGCACTTATCACAGGGGAAGCAGGCTAATTGCTTCTGTGTTACCAGCCTTTCATTTATCTGAACGCCCACAGAAACACCTTGCTCTTCAGACTGTATTTTTCTTTAAAAGCCAGGAACACACGTGGGGGAAAAAAAAACGTTGTTTTCACAATTTTAAACTTTAATATTGGCACAGTGAGGATTCGGTTTTGAGTACATCCGATTTCAAATATTTTTTATTTGTTTCTTTCGGAACCAAACCCAATATTATAAAATCGGCTTCTCCAGAAATCCTCTGAAACGCAGACCCAATTCTGTCAAGAGTCTGATATGCTGGCTACAGGTTACAAATGCTCTTACTGCCATGCTTGTGAGAAGGAAAAGAAACAGGTAAAGAAAATGATGCACAAATAGGGTTTTTTAATATCATATCTAGACAAAGGCCACATCAGAGGGAAGCAGCAAGGGTCAAGAGAAACTCAACAAGAATATCCCATTCTTCTGAAAGGATGTTGTGCAGTACCTCATTGTCTGACCTCTTTGGAAACCACCGTCAAAGTCATCTCCTCGGGCAATTCCATGAATTCCACGAATGCTTTACATACTTCAGGTCTGAGGACAGCAAGTATATTAAACTTCGTGGTCCTCAAAATACTTATCGACATACAAATTCCCTTGGGGGCACCAGTCAAACTGGTGTTTCATCAATAATATAGCATTTTACAGCTTTGGGAGACACCAAAGCTTATCAAAATGGGGGGGAGGGGGGGGGGGGCTGGGACTGTGTGTGGAGTTAGCATGTTCTCCCCGTGTCATGCGTGTGATTTCTCACAGTCCAAAAATATGGAGTTAGGCTATTTGGCGTCTCTAAATTACCCACTGTATGTGATTGTGTGCATGTGTCTACTCCAACCTTGTGCCCTAAGCCTGGGGTCTCCCCCCTTCCGCACATGCAATTGGTGATAGATGGATACCTACATCATGAATTGAAACACATTCTTTAAAGGCTTTAAAGGCTTCTTAAGGCTTTGGGCGTCTGGAGACACCAAAAGGTCACACACACACTAACGGTGTCATGCTTAAGAACCATGTGGTCCTGAGTTCACAGTTCATCCTGTCCTTCGCCGTCTAGGAGAATTATCGCCTGTGCCCACCACACACATGATTTTGGCATGTGTTACAAGTAGTTTGTTTATAGCAACCTAGCCACGGTAGGGCACCGCATGAGGTTCCCCTCTGACTGTTTCTGCTGACAAAGGGCCTTCAGACCCACGCTGATGTCTGTAATCAGTCACCCATGGCTCTGCCATTTCCTTGCGGCCCAAACCATCATGCTTTTCAGTTTGACACCTCCACCCACTGTTGCTGTTGTATAGGGACATTTCTCCGTCTTTTTCCCAAGATTACAATGCCCTTGACTGTGACATGAAAGCGGCTTCTGCAGCCTTTGTCACTGAGACACTTGGCAGCACCAACAATTGCACCCAAATAAAAGCCACTGAAGTCTCCCCTTTCAAAAAAATGCTCGGCCATAATACCAGACTTGAGAATGTCAACAATTGCTCCACTTAAATGTACATGACAAGAGGGCTGCGGGAAAGAGATCTGAGTCATTTTCACTCCAAGGAAGTACTTGCAGGAGAAATGCAATGAAAATAGCAGCATTTCCTTACCGTCAATTTCCCGTTTAACCCTTTACTTTTCAAAGTTGTTTTAAACAGAATTTTAAACGCTGAATTGCATAGCCAAGAAGCCCTTAAAATGTATGGCATGTCAAGTCACTGTCAGATGAGCTGGAATATGCTTGTTATATTATGATGCATTTTGTTAATATGCATCATAATATATCAGTTTGTTTTCGCCACAGGACACTGTAGATTTTTGGTGTTGATATGATGGAAGTTTGGTTGGCACATTCATAATCAGCTGAAGATAAGACATTATGAAGTTTAATGTACCCTTTTCCATGTGTATTAATACACATTGCTAATGTGCTTGAAATTGCATGAATTTGGAAGATGCTATTTTGCTCATACGCAAATGGAGACAGTGTAAGAATACTTGGTTCATGGTTTGTAATTCATTATTTTTGAGCTGGCTAAGGGTGGCTTGTGCTGTTGTTTTACACATGCTGGCCTGTGGGTTTGAATCCCACCTGCCCTATGTGGATTCTGCAACTTTTCCCTGAGTGGGTGGGGTTTCCTCATACTGTCCACTGGCATGCGGTTAGGCTAATTAATAGCTCTAAATGGCCCAGAGTGTGTGTATGTACCCTGCAATAGACTGGCATCCCACCCATGGTGTACCCTGCCTTGTGCCCAATGCTGCCTGGGACAGGCTCCAGTGCCCCTGCTCCTATTTGGGGTAAGTGCTTGGAAGCTGGGTGGATGAACTGAGTGCTTAGTGAAATAGTCAGTTTTATCCATCCATCCATCCATCCTTTTTCCAACCCGCCTTATCCATTTCGGGTTGCGGGGGGTCTGGAGCCTATCCTGGAAGCTACGGGCCCAAGGCGGGGAGCAACCCAGGATGGGGGGGCCTGTCAGTTTTATAAAGAATATTTTTCAAATCTATGGAAGACATACAGTATTTCTGCTTGCTAATAATAAATATTTTCTTTTCAAGTATAGGCTACTCATAATTTACATTCTGGATTTACTTAAGTTTATCTAGAACCTGCACACTATTTCATTAATTAATGCTTTCTTAGTTGTCTCTGGCCGCTAAACAGTTACTTAATTCAGAAAATGTGTAGCTGAAGACCGTAAAGCACTTAGAATGATGTGCAAACAATAAATATTAACTAGTTAGATGCGGTAAAAATTTGCTTATTGAGGACTTTTATCCAAAGTGACTTACACATCATGCAGTCTCAGCTTTGCATGTGGAGGTACATTACTCCAAAGCTATTTTAACTACTTTGTGCAAGGATACAAGAGCATGAACCTCTCTGGGAAATATGCCTGGAACCTGTTATGCTCAGTCACCTACAGCAGTATTTTGAAGCAGACAAAATGACTGCTTGGAACGATACCCAACATATGGCCCACAGTGGGTCCCCAGGACTATGGTTGAGATTTATTTGTGTTGGACAGTGCTTAGAGTAGGTTATGCTTGTAAATGAATCCAGCAAAGATCGCAGTGACAGTGCTGCTGGGAAATTTCATAAATAACCTGAAAGTTAAGATGCAAACGATGAATTTAATAGTTGTTGTCTTTATTATATGTATACATCAGTGCCGTGTAGTGTGGAGCTAGATTAAATAAAGATAATACCTGAGTCTAAACACCAGAAGTTCTTAATGTCCAGTGGAATTACTGGCAGTCGAAAAAGGAATAGAATTCACTTAAACAAAATGTCACTCCTGAAGTTGTGTGTGTGCTAGAAGACAGAGCTTGCATTGCTGAATGGTATCGCTCACAAGTGCATTTCCAGAGACATGCCGCGTTACTGATGATGTTTTAGATAACGTCTATCTGAGCATCGCCTTAATTTTTAGAGCAGTGCTAAGTGGCCTGCGTTTCTGTTCCAGAACACATCCTCTTGATTCCGTGCCAGCAGTTATCCTGTTTTTTTTTTGTTGTTGTCCTAGCAGAGCACGTATCTTGGCTCGTGCGCGTCCTAGGTTTCAGTACAGCTTACCCCCCATTGGCAGTAAGGAACTTGGCTACAGCAATGACAAAATCTACCACTGTTTGGACTTGGCCAACATGCCCTTGAAATATGGGAGACTGTCCTTTTTTTCCCGCAGAACTGCTGACTTGCTTCTAAGTGAAGCTTGTCTCACCAAAAGGCGAAGCTGTTTTTTACTGACCAGACAGAGGCACTAGCGAAGACGGTAGGGAGAAAAACATGACCACAAGATGTGTCTAAGCTTGCCAAGAACTAGTGATGGAAGAAACAGTGAATTGGGCTTGCCCCAATAGTTGTTATGCATGGTGGAATATTAATACTGGAATGAGTTTATGAGGAAGAAGGCAGAGAGAACACAAAATGCTCAAACGGAACGGCTCCCCCTCACTCTCTGCTGACCAATCAGAGAGTGAGGGAGATTTATGAGGCGTCACCCATTGGTCCTCCACCAAGTGTTATGTAATTCCTCGGACTTCATAGGCTGTCGCAATATTTTAGCTGAAAAACCTTAAAAATTGCCACAGACTTGCAGTTTTTCATCAAAAAAAGTACGAATAAGTATAGGCAGTTGTGAATCAAGCTTGCACGACACAAATATTGCAATATTGCAGAAAACCATATGCAAACATGCATTAATTATCCTCTCAAATCTATTTTTTAGCCTGACCACAGTTTCACCTATTCATCAAGGAATTAAAAGAATAATGTCAAGAGAATTTTTAAATATAATTTATCGAGAAATATTCACAGAATAAATTGTTGTCATCATTTATTTTAACTTATTATTTAGTAATAATTTTTTTTATCAATGTGTTATGTTAAATAAATTCACCATTTCACTTAATCAGAATCATGCATTTGTTGGATAATAGTTTTTTATTGATTATATTTTATTATTTAATTGTGCATTGAGAAGTATATACTCCTTCCCAGTGATATAATGCTTTAAGCATCTGTAAAAAGGGACATAGACGGTTAGAGGAAATACTAACCGTCTGTGGAGTTGGACTGGAGTTCGGTGATAGAAAAGGGATGGCTGAGAGGCTTAAAGTCATCTTCAGCCACGGAACGTCAACGCAACCCAACGCCGTCCAGCAGAGTGTCTAGCCAATGGAAACATGGCACCCATAACCCCCATAACTCCCTCACTCGGCTGGCCTCAGGTTTTCACCAGCAGCCCGGGCTTCCTTGACTCCTTGCCACTGCATGCTCTCATTGTCCAAGCATTTTAAAAAAACCACAATGAAACGGCTTTCATTTCATCACCATTTACTAGTCTGCTCTATGGTCTGAGGAGTACCCAGGGGATGCACCCAAACTGCACATATTTTATGAACAGGTCTTGCAGTCAGTCCAGTGGCCCCCAGGGAAGGATTCATTAATCAATGCATGTTCCCCTGAGTATGATTTTCGTTAGTTATAGTGTGTTAAGAGCTGTTAATTCATACGTAAGAGTGTAACTAAGCATTCCAGATCAAATTTGCATTTTTACAATACATATTCAGTGCTCAACAGTCAAATACTCTTACATATCCCTAAAACGTCTGCCTTTATAAGGTTTATTAATATACATTTAACTAGGCTATGTACAACAGTTTAATTGCTACAACGGGTTTTGCACATGCTTCCTAATCATACTTCTGAAAGGTCTTCATCCTACAGTGTTGGTTATTCATGTCTGACGCTGCATTGTACAATGGATCCAAGGGTTGGGGGTTCGAATGCTACCTGTGCTCTGCGGGTGTGGAGCTTGCATATTCTCCATGCATTCAGAAGTGCAGCGCCAGAACAGGCGAGGCGGGCAACTGCCTGGGGCCCCGAGCTGGGAGGGGGGCCCCTGAGGGCAGCCGATTACAGAGCACGCCGCAACGACAAATCGGCTTTAGTTCTGTATTGTGTTTCCCGCAAAAGGGAAAATGAAGGATTTTTGTTTGCTAAATTCTGTTTGATGGTATTATTAATTAAGAATTCACGCTAATATAATAGTAATAAATTTGACCATATCGGGAGTTTTTTTGCCTAGGGCTCCCAGGATCCCTAGATCCACCTCATCCCGGTGCTTGTGTTGTACGGGCTTCCTCTGGGTATTCCAGCTTCCTCCTTCAGTCCAAAGACATACAGTTAGGATAACTGGGATCTGTAAATTGCCCCATAGTGTATATATGTATGTGCCCTATAATAAGCTGACATCCTGTCCAGGGTGTCCCCAGTGTTGCACCATGTTCTCCCTGTAACCCTGACCAGGGGTAAGTGGCTGGAAGATGGAGCTGGAAGACCTTAGTACATAGCTTTATCGCAGATCACAGACAGACACTGTATACCCAGATACATGCATTAAAGTAAAGTATCTGAATTTATGCATGCCGCAACAAACGAAAGCACTCAGACTGGTCATTCTGCACTGTCTTTTGCTGCAGCTGCAGTTATTGGCGTAATTTTTCTAAGGCAGGCATACACTTTTCAGCTTTTTAGATGGATGTCTGTCTATATCTGCCTGGGAATAAGGCAATGTATGTCATTTGGAAATTAAAAATATATAATTTCATTATGTTGAAAGTATGTGATGTTTACATTTGTCCTTGTCACAACATGTTATAAGATGCTATAAAATAAATGACTGTAACAAATGTCTGTTTATGAGCAGATGAAACTGGGAAAATTGGCTTGGAAGTCTTGGAGTTTTTATCTAGGCTTCTAGAATGAACACAACACAGAAGACACTGTTAATCAGTGCTTTTGTATGTGTCCTTATAAATCTATAATCTGTATGAGAAATTCACATTACTTGTGTTTATCCAGCAATAAACAGAGTATATGACCTGTTGAATGATCTCATTGGCATCTATTACTCTTGTATTAGTCTGTGCTGGAGCGTTCAATCTAATCTTATCCTCTAAAAAGGCACGTGCTGTTTATATGAAACTTAAATTGTTCATTGGCAATTGTACGAAGTGCCCCTTGACTAACCTAAAAAGTGAGAAATAAAAGATAAAAATTTCATGCTGTCATCAAATTTGGTCAATTTATGTTTTAAGACACAGTGCATTAATGTGTTATGGTATTTCTGTAAAAGGGCAAGAGTTTTGTGAAGTATAGGAAATTGAATTAGGTGATGTATGTTTGAAAGGTGATTAACTGTCATTGCTGAGACACCACAGCACACAGTGCATCACAGCGAAGTATGTCCTCTGCATTTAATTCAGCAGCCAGGAGCAGTGCTTGGGGGTGGTACCTGGCTGGGCATGGAATCAAACCAACAACCTTTCAGTCATGAGTGTGCTTCCTTAAGAATTAGGCCACCACTGCCCCAATATGTATGTATGTCATGTATGTATTTATGTATGTTTCTGTCTATGTACGTATTTATGCATGCATGTATGTGTTTATGTATGTTTCTGTGCGTATGTATGTATATACGTATGTATGCATGAATGCATGCATGTGTTTATGTATGTTTCTGTGTGTATGTATGTATATACGTATGTATGTATGCATGCATGTGTTTATGTATGTTTCTGTGTGTATGTATGTATATACGTATGTATGCATGCATGCATGTGTTTATGTATGTTTCTGTGTGTGTATGTATATACGTATGTATGTATGCATGTATGTGTTTATGTATGTTTCTGTGTGTATGTATATACGTATGTATGTATGCATGCATGTGTTTATGTATGTTTCTGTGTATGCATGCATGTATGTGTTTATGTATGTTTCTGTGTGTATGTATGTATATACATATGTATGTATGCATGCATGCATGTGTTTATGTATGTTTCTGTGTATGTATGTATGCATGCATGTATGTGTTTATGCATGTTTCTGTGTATGTATGCATATATGTATGTATGTATGCAGCCCAGTCCAATTACAGTATGTTCAAAATTTTTTAGGACTTCTGTCACTCAGAGGCCCTTGGAATCATCCTAACCCGCCCCCTTAACAGCGCCCCTGTATGTATATATGTATGTATGAAAAGATTAAATAATAAAAATATAAACAGTTAGCCAGAAATGTGTTGTTTTATGTGCTGTTTTACTTGGAAGTGGTGCGCTGTAAAAGTGAAGCCATGTCTGTCCGTGCTGACAGTTATGGAGTACCTCCCGCAGAAACCCTAGACTTCAGTATCCCGAAGGTTTATGGGATTGCTCTGGCAGTACATGACCAGAGTCTGTGAAAAAAAAAGGAGCTGTGGAATGTTGTTCCAGAGGGAATAACCTCCATGTCTTAACAAAAACACACCACAACTGTGTTTTTGGGTTTTCTTAACCCTGAGATGCAGAGTTCACCCAGCATACACATGCGGGTGGGATGCCAGTGATAAGACAATATGCCTTTTCCTGTAACAGTGCTGCCCATGTGAACATCTCATAATATAATAATATCATATAATCAGGTCATTTTTGCTATTTCTATTTTTCTATGTCGAATTCATTTATTTCACATTTTAATCAATTTCACTGAACAGAGTAGTCTTTTATATTTCGTTTTAAATAATATAATTAGAAAAAGAGAAATAACAAATGTAAACAGGTTAAATATACAAGATGTAACTTACCACACATTATATATTTTACAGAACAAGTTAGGCCTAACTCTGTACATTGAATTTCATTTAGAATGCAAGTGAACTCTTATAAGGGTCTTATGTAAAAGATGAGCATGATATTGGAAAACCAACATGTAATTCCTCGCTGGAATCCCGTTTTCCAACTCTCCGATCTTTTGCTTACTCTTTAGTGCATAATTTTTTATCAAAATGTATAATGTTTTATGCTGTTAAGGATTATGAATCTTTTTCAGGGGATTCAGTAGATAAATAACATAGGAAATATTATGAAAGAATTCTTTTAGGATTGAACTGGTTTAAAAAATATTGTATATAACTGAAGTGGATGGTAGTGTATACATATTGGATAATTCAGACACCCCGATTCAGTTAAGCACATGCTTAAAACAGGTCAAGAAAGCTGTGTTGCATTTTGCAAAAAGTTAGAATGGAACATAAGCTATGGATAATTTTAATTATCATAAAAATGACCAATAATAAAATATTATTTTAATTGCTAAAAAAATCTAAGCATCTTAATTCGCTAATTATACATTACATTCAATATCTTACGAATATGAATCTCATCTTCTGCCGTCTACAGGAGTCAACATTTTGGATTAAACCACACGAAGAGTGTTCAGCTGGTCTGTTTGGCTTTGATTAATAAGGTTTAGTTATCAGAGCCATTGAGCCTATAGGGCGAATGTCTGAGCGACACACCTAACGCGTCTGTCCGTTAGGCTCGGTGGCCTGCCGGTGATAACGGTATTTACCTTACGTGTGAGAGAAAGCCCCGCGTTTCTTGCGAGACTGAGCAGCGAACCCGATGCTGTGCACCTTCGCCCACGCCCCACCCACATGGGAGCGCCCAGATTATGCGCAGAGCTGCACTCGGCTAGATAAAGAAAATCACATTTGGTGTGGGAGTATGCGGGAGTCGCTTTCGAGGGCGGCCTTGCCGCTCTGCTCGGCACACACTTCGCTGCCATTGGTTAATTAATCATCTCGTACTGCCTGACGGTGCATAGCAATGAGCTGCTTTATAATAATCATAGCACACCCAGCTTTGGTCTGCTAAAGACTTTGCAGATGCCGTTGACTCCATGTACACTTACTGGTTACCGCATTCAATTACTTTTTCTCTCTGTTCGGAGCAACTGATTTAACCCCTGCACCATGGATAAGCTTTCAAGATTCAATATTCACGATTCAAAGGTTTCATTGCAATAGTGTTAAACAAAAAAAAAAAAAATTACATTACGGTACTGACTTTCAAAGCCCACACAATCAAGATATGAAACAAATAATATATACAAGAGGTAAACAACGTACAAAAAATATATTACTTGTATATATACAAGTAAATAATATATTGAAGTAATCAACTCATTAAAGAAATGACTTATAAAGAGGGAGAATATGTTAACTAGCATTGCATAGTGCAGAAGGGACCAGTGAGTGCATCATAGGTCATTACACATATTTGTGCATTGCGCAATCAATTTTTGTGAATCTGCAATGGTCGTTATTGAACTTATGTGAGAATGCAGCAATAGTACATAGTACATTGTTTCACAGACCTTTTCTGTTTCTCTCAAGACTTTTAGAGAGTCCCGATTATAGTCTCTATTTCTCTTCTTCGTTGCCACAATGTCCAAAACTGCATTCTAATGGGTAAATGACCTTACTGTTCCTAAACAATATCAATTAAGCATTCTCCAGCTCACAAAACATTCCATTCACTTTGGCTAAGTTTTTCCAGCTGGCTGGAGGCCTGGCAAACTGTGTCCGAGTTATTACGACGGGCTGCTCGCCACAGTATGCGTCTTCATCTGACAACGCCAGGCCAAGTTACTCCGAGGCCTCGCCATGGCGGTTCGGCTACCTGTCCCCCCCCCC
>JAODKL010000001.1:40182993-40194399 GCA_026780765.1 Petrocephalus schoutedeni | reverse complement strand
GGGGGGGGGGGGGGGGGGGGGGGTGGGGGGGGGGGGGGGGGGGGGGGGGGGGGGGGGGGGGGGGGGGGGGGGGGGGGCGGTTTCAGGGGTGGTGTCTTACATGTCATCTGTTCTGCTCTCACTTCCAGTGTAATAGCCATCGGTTTTGATGGGTACTTGTCACTTGTAACAGTGCAGACTCTGTGAGGACTGCCCCATGACTGCTATTTTCAATTAGAGAGCATTTGGGCTGAGCTGACAGCTAAGACATTTATAAGCGGGGAGTGTGGGGGGCGGGGTGGACCTGTACTGGAGGGCAGCAGTTTCTGGGCCAGCAAGACTCTTGCCCCATGAGCTGTGGAGACCTGACCTTTGTGACCTTACTCTCTGCTAAAGCAGGAACTTGGCATTTAACTCTAGGATAACCAAGAAGTCTGTCTAGTTTTCTCAAATTCTTCAAATGACCTTCCCAACTTTTATATGGAAATAGTTCAAATGGTGTCGTTTATTTTACTTTTGACCTAATGTTGTAATGAAAATGTGTTCATGAAGAACAGAAATAAACAGCAACATTTATACACACATAAACTCTATCACAAAAGGCTTGTATACTTTATTCTGTCACATTTTTTAGCTCAAACGATCTTACTTAATAGATACTTATAAAACAAGTCCATCAATCCTTTTTCCAGCCTGAGCATGGTCTTTTGGAGGTCTGAACTCTATGTTTATATAAAGACTTACAGAAATGCTTCACACATCACCTCATTAAAGGGCCAGCGATTTTAAACACAGGAAGTTATTCATTTTCTGGTCATTTTGGGATTGTTGGTTCATGGTTGCTTTTCTTTTTGTCTTAACTGTCGTTAGTGATATTTTCTTTTTCGGCCGACAGCTATTAGTTGAGAAATATGGCTCTTCACTCCCACGATCGCAATTGGTACATCGCTGCTGTGAAACCAAGTACTGTCTTGAGCTCAATTATAACACCTGAGAAATTCTCAAGACCGAATTGTTTGAAGTGGTGAAGGGTTGCCTGTCTTAATGGGGTGTGAACTAACAGTATCTAAGAAGGAGAGAAAATGGGCAAAGTTGCACAAGAAATTAATTTGTTTTCTTGTATCGAATGACAGAACTAGCACCTGCTTTGTAAATGCATTGAATTAATAATTGCAAAAAGACACAAACTTCAGCAAGTCTGTAAACACCAGACCCCAAGCAGGCCTGTCTTCCTGTACTCTCTATCCATTAAATATCTCAATCTTTCTCTTTTTTTCCCCTCATGATTGATCACTTGATAATTGTTTAAGCGATCCATTCCATACTGGGACTGGAAGTCTGTATGGGGTCCCTATGTTTTTGTCACTAACCCTCTGACTCCCATAAGTAGCCCATTTCTAATGAGTGGAGTTTTTTCATTAATCAGACAGTCCAATTCTGTTCAAAGCTGAATTGTGGCCATTCTGTCACTCCCAGTGTTTTTCCATTCAATCCAAATTTCAATGTATCACAGAAGACATATTCAGTTAGAGGATCAGCTTTTAAGATACACTTCTGATGGATTATGTGCCTGTTTGGAGAATCCTATATCGGTTGTAACTCCGATTGTAATCAGCCTTGGATTTGCACATTATTGACTGAATCGGGCGCTGTGGATGAAGAAGCAGCCTTTGCAGGCAGTGAGCGAGATACTCCGTCACCCCACTGTGCGGTACGGCCATAGGGCAGAGCTGCAGCTAGCCAGAGGAGCATTATGGGATGGCTTTGGAGCCTGTCCATCTGTGCTGCCCATAGCCACTGGACACAAGGACGGGGCTGAGTCTCCACTCCCGTCAACTCCAGCTGTGCGAGAGGATTTGCTGGGGAACCAAACAAACAAAGGTGTCTCTCTGGGGACAAACAAAGGTGTCTCTCTGGGGACAAACAAAGGTGTCTCTCTGGGGACAAACAAAGGTGTCTCTCTGGGGATCAAAGAGTGAGACTACAGGGATTATGTTTGTTTTGCACTTTTTAAAAACTAGAAATTATAAAGCGGCTTGGTCTTAAAACACACCTAATTTTAAGCGCTAAAGCTTCAGGTGCATATTATATTAAGTGGTTAAACCTTTGTTTTCATAACCCAAGTTGCACAGCTTCTGCGAATGCAGTAAACGTGTAAAAATATCCTCTATGTTCTCAATACATTCCAAGCATATGAAACACAGCGCTTGATGAGCATTGTGATGAGATTTTACACTACAAAAATGTTTGTGCATGCTGTGTTTAATGTAACTAAACCTTATGTATAAAGTTTGTAATCATTTACTTTTTGTACACCATTATGTAGTTATCATTTAATTGGGTTTAAAGCCAGTGATGGTAATCTTGAAGATGGGAATTATTTGTTGTGTCATTTTGGGACACTTTTTAGATGATTTTTACTGGCTAGATGCTTAGTGGTTTTCATCACATGTCCTCAGCTTGTCCCTCACTGTCCCCATGGAAACAATTTGTGAAAGTATCTCACTGAAGGGTGCAGGAGCAAGTGCATCTTTAGATCTTTAGATCTTACTTTAGATCTTTCAGTAATAAGTGCAGGTCCATAATTACTGCGCCAGCAGCTGCCCCAATTTATAGACAAAGGGGGTAGATTACGAGCAAAACGCCGAAACATCTGTTGTGGCTGATTTATTTATTATTTTTGCTTGTCTTTCATTTGTTAACTTTGCTAAATTAATAAGTGTCCACCCTGGGTGTGAATGATGTATTTATTACCGGCAGGACTAATCACAAAGCGTCAAGAAAGTACATCAGAATGAAGTGCACATTGAAGATGCATATTCGCTATCGTACCGTATTTCTACGCTATTGCGTATTCAGTATTTATCTCTTACCTGTTGTTAGTGGTATTATCTCTTTCAGCTGGCAGCTATTAGTTGAGAAAAATGGCTCTTCACTCCCACGATAGCAATTGGCTGCTGTGAAACCAAGTACCGTCTTGAGCTCAATTATAACACCTGAGAAATTCTCAAGACTGAATCGTGTGAGGTGGTGAGGGGTTGCTCGTCTTGACGGGCTGTGAACTAACAGTATCTAAGAAGGAGGGGACAGAAAACAGCAGAAGCTGCACAGGAAATGTATTTATTTTCTTGTGTCGATGGACAGAACAAACACCTGCTTTTGTAAATGCGTTGAATTAATGATTTCAAAAAGACACAAACTTCAACAAGTCTGCAAGCATCAGACCCCAAGCAGGCCTGTCTTGCTGTAGTCTCTTCCCTTAAAAAACTCATTGTTTCCCGTGTGTATTTTCTCTCCTGTTAGTGTTTCCACATATCGAAATGTCCATGTTTTTGCCAAAATAAACAATACCGATAAATAATTTGTGCCAAATAGCATGGATTCAGTTGCTGATCATTAAAACCAAATCAGTTCAAATTGACTGTAGGAATTACTTGACTTGAGGCATTCTCTGATGTGTGACTGAGGAACCCATGCCAAAAAGGATCAGCATAGCCCAGCTGCATTCAGACTCTAAGTTAATGTCCTTCCTTTTGTTTTTACCACCCCAAGTCCAGCACATCAGCCAGTTTTAGTAGCGTGCCTGTGTCATACGGCTGTCAGGATCTGCGTGAACTTTGTCTCTCCTTGTAGATCAAATGTTGGGGGGGATATTATGCAAACAGCATGTGGAATCAATTTGAACCCGATGTTAAACTGAAGAGAAAAAAAACAATCAGTGGCGGCCCCGTGTTAATCTATGTTCGACTTACGGCTCGTAACTTCTCCGGCTTGATAGCTGCTCCAAATCAGACACTGTTTGGCTACATAATGTGAATGCCTTAAGGGCTTGAAGATTAGCACAGGTGCTTAACTTATGAAGGAAAATCGCATGCTTGTCAGGTTTAATCATGGGGGTCCTGTAAGGGACAACAGATAAATCACCTCTAAGTCCTAAAAATACGTCCAATAGTATTTTATTTGTCAGTCAGTGTGGCGATGTTTAATTATCCCGTTTGGAGGCAGACTGTAGCGCCTTTTGAGCCAAGTGATGCACGTTTGCGTGTATTTTCGATTGATCGCCAGTGTGTTTTTTGGTGTCCCTGTTTGTTGATGCTTGAACGTTAGTAAGCTCAAAGCATGTGTGGGTGTGTCTTTGTTCCACCCCCACCACCACCTATGAACCGGGAAGTAATAGAGGCCTAGAGGAGAGGAAGACAGCCTGCTCTAAGAATATGGTCATTAGAGCGGGGGGGGGGGGGGGGGGGGGGGGGGGGGGGGTGAAGCTGGTCTCCAGAGACAGAGGAGTATGTTAATGTACTGGCGAATCTGCACTCCTCCACAAGTCCTGACCCTCAGCCTTGCTCCACGCTGGTGCTGTCAGCTATTATCGCCGTGGAAAGAACTTCACATTATGTCTTCATGAAACATCCTTAGAATCTCCAATAAACACATGCAGGATATCATTCCACATTTACATTGAAATATCAGCTTCCAAAAGCAGCACACCTCGTCAGGGGCACTGAAAAAAGAAAGGATTCCAAGGGCTACTGAGTGACAGGGGCCCAAAAAAATCTGGAACGTAATTGGACTGGCCTGAGTTTGGGGGCACAGAATGATATGCTCTCATGGGGCCCAAAATCTTCAGCAGCGCCCCTGTTAAAATATTTAAGTTATTGGGCCCATGTATGATGTCATAGTCTAGCTGACTAGAATGCATGAGTCTTGTTGAAGGGTACAAGTACAATGTCCTACATGGGATCTATATTTCCGTTTGCTATACTGGGCTTATTGCTGTCATGCATTGCATCTCCTTATTTAAAGGGGAAATGTATTTAATCTACTTATATTTACAGTAAGACAAAACAACACTAAAGGAATTTGGACACTGAACAAATGCGGTATAGAGGCAGAAGGTTTCTTCTGCGCCACAAAATAGGTCTTAGGCACTTATTACTTTTGTTAAGGTTTTTTTAAAAGTTTTTTAAAAATAATTTACTGGAGATTTTTCGTATTTGTGGTTACACATGTTAGCGTTGCTGGTCACTACCATACGATATCTCGTTCAAACGTTTGGCCTCTCTCTAAACAAATGTGGGTTCCCTGCAAAGCCAAAGACAGCTGGCAAAATAAAACGGACTCATTTGCAGGTTGTATGGTTGAGTAGATTCTCTTCTAAATGAAGCTCTATTTTTGATGTGAATTTCATTCATTTAGACGAAATATTTTCTTCTGCATAATGGTATTTATTATACATATGAAAATTGTAATGTCAAATTAATGGCAACATTTTTTTGGTAGACTTACGCTTAATTTATTTCTAACATCATTCTTTAAAGTTTACAGAAAGTAGTGGCTCAGAAATGCGCATACAGAGGGGGTTTATATCCAGAATAGCAAACATGGATCAGTTTGCCAGTGATTCGCCCATGGAGACAATGCTGGTCACCAAACATTTTGGCAGAAATATCTTATATAGTTAGAAGGAAAGTTCGCTTTTCTGCTTTAACAGCTCAGTTAAAATATGCCACATTGTTCATATTTTGGGCCAAAGGCAAAATAAAAAACACTGAATACATAAGTTATTGTTCCTGTTTACTGAGGAACTGAAGGGGAAGAGTAAATTTGTATTGGCAGGAAGTATTGTGGGCAAATCTGTATTAAGTATGAAAGCAAATCTGTTGGTCTCTAGTAGGAATTAATGTTCTCGCCCATCCTGAACACTTAGATTACCATTTTCGATGATTGCCTTAGTGTATTGTATCTGGAGGAATGAAACAGTATTGTCTTGTCAATGACTTTTTATAAAGCTTGAAATTGTAAATCCAGAAAATGCATTTAATTATTATTAGTGAATATAGCAGCTAGATGAAGTATTTATTATATGACAAGATCTTCTATAGCTGTGGAATAGTCCTTATTGGGAAGTGTACTGTTATTTAATGGAGTTTGCAGATTTTGACTTATTTTTAAGTAGACTGGAATTTCAGCAGTATTGCACAATAGTTAAATGTTGTGCAACACACTTGGGTTTAGAGACTGGATAATGATTTCTAAAATAAGCCAATAACATCAGTTATCTCCTGTTGTGCATTTTTACTTTTATTATTTATGACTCGATTTGTTGCTTTAATTTATAATCAACAGTAGTCTGCTGGTATAACTGCTACCAATAACATATTATTATTATTATTATTAGTGCTACTGCAGTTTTTTTATTTATAGGAAGTTTGCTAGGGTTTTGTTTGTGTGCTCATACTATGCAGTGTTGCAACATTGCTGTCTTCCTCGGATGTTTAATGTTGTACGTAAAACACATGGCTGACATCCAGTTTTATAGTACCGGTGGAGAACTGCAGCCCACAGTAGCTGAGGGATTGGAAAAGGAGGAACAGCCATGGAATAGATCATTTGAGAGATGGTGGCCTTATGTGAAAACCTGGATATATGGCAGGATATTTGTGGTCTGCTATAATTATCATGGTTTTTTTCTTAGACTTGCATTTGTAAACTGTGAATGTTAAAAAGAATTTAAGTAACTGCTTTGAGCGAGACATACACTCGTTATTGGACCATTGTATGTAAGTATTCCAGTAGTGTTTCCACTCAGTTCAGTACATTGTTTATGTGATGGGTCCATGAAAGGTCACTTGCCGAAGCAGATGATCAGTATCAGCAGAGAGACACAGGGAAACATGCTGATCTGTGAGGGCTTTGCTCATATGGAGGACTTCAGGCGAGAGACTGGGCCTCCATGATCAATTTCTCGCACGGCTCTGCTTTTACATGGTGCAATTGAGGTTTTTGTGTCAGGGCTATTTTAAAGCATCGCCAATTTGACTGCAGGTTCTGTGGGGGGGGGGGGGGGGCTGTGTTTGGCTTTAACAGCGGCCCGTTTAACCAGTGAATAGGATTTCTCATGTAAACAAACAAAAGAATTCGGTGTATATGCTCAGTTTGGACGCGTTATTTATAGGTGTTTGCACAGCGCACAGCAGAAACAGTGGCGGCACCCGTAACTCATTCTGCTTCCTTCGCCGGCAAACACGGGTAACCTGATGCGCGACTCCGCTCGCCAGTACTCAGGACAACAATTTGTGTGCACAGTCAGCAAACAAACAAACGAGGGATTCGGCAGAAGGGATTTAGCGGCGGCGGAATCGCGAGTGCAGTCAGAGGTCACGCTGTCGTAACACAGACAGATTTAGCAATGTGACTGAGGCCCAGGAAG
Organism: Petrocephalus schoutedeni; assembly: GCA_026780765.1. Classification (NCBI taxonomy): domain Eukaryota; kingdom Metazoa; phylum Chordata; class Actinopteri; order Osteoglossiformes; family Mormyridae; genus Petrocephalus; species Petrocephalus schoutedeni. Next base: position 40,187,210 of record JAODKL010000001.1, on the reverse strand, counting down.
TAGAACTTGTTTATGAGAAGTGGGTCTAAGACTCTGCTGCACCGCGTTCCACTGGCAGTTTCACTTTGAATATGTATGGTTTTTAAAGCAAGGAGCTCAGTGTAGGACGTGCGATTTGCTTGCCTGGCCATCGTCGTCTTAACTCGAGCAATACTTGGATGCCAGGAAGAAGGCTTTTGGAAAAATCCAAAATGAAGATATTCATTTCTGCATTACAGTCGCTAAAAATTATTGGAAGTTTCAAACTGATGATTTGTTCCATGGTGTACATTCAGTGATGGTGTAGTCCTGGTTTTACATTGTAACTTACTCTATATATTTTGTTTTAGTTCTTAAACAGCTAGTGGAGTATTAAAACAAAGTGCCTGTTTATTGTTGTTTGAGTAACTCTAAGTATTATTTGGAAAAGGACGCAGAATGATTTAGAGCATGTTGGGATTAAGGGCTTGCGCATTTTTGTGTGATTATGTAGCCTTTGCTGTTCCAGAGGGGCAAACATCTTGGTTTGTTGTCTAGCTTGCCTCCAGAAAAAAAGAATAGAAATCTTGGATTAAGGCAGACCTACCTCTCAGAGGCTATAAGCATGTAAGTGTAGCATGCTGAGGCTAAGTCCATAAGTGTAAGTGAATAAAGATAAGTTAATTTCGCCTGGGTTGCCTTAAATCCAACAAGTTATCTAGCTAACCAAAAAATATTGCTTCATGATACACAGGAGTGTTATGTAGTTTTTTGTGTGTCTTATGCCCCAGGGGAAAGTTATGGCAATTTATGGCATTCTGAAAGTGGGTATATGTACTGTACTCATGTACTACTTGCACTTTTGGCAGAGAGAGAGTCACGTCAGCTTATGACCGTAGTGGCTGACACTGTGATGTAAGAGGATATGACCACTGAATTATTTAAGCTCCGAGCATCAAATTAAAATTGAAAAGAAGCTCCCAACGAGCTTGACCCCTTTTGGAATGAATAATGCACTCTTTAATTAGAATGATCAAAGTGAAAACAAACAATCATATAGCCTCATCAAACCAAGAAACCTAGGTGTGCCGCGGACAATGACACAGTAATTTTCCACTGAATTTTATTTTGCTAGGCAGGAAAGTTGGGAATTACACAGTCAACAACATAGCAATTGCATCCAACTGTAACAAATTCTACAGACAGAGCTCAGCTGTATTTCATAAATGTTTATGGAGGAATGGCCACAAGTTTGTACATAAAAAGCATAATTGTTTTCAGGATGATTGATGTTGCGACTTGTCCATAGCAGATACCATGTACCCAGTACCTGCTCCTTTGGTCTTGACCCCCCTGGAATTAATGGCAATCAGCAACTTGTCAAACGACGGCTGTTTCCATAAGTAAGGAGGCCTTTCAGAAATGCGAGTATGGCTGGGATCTGATGAATGGAGCTGTGGCCCAAGGGGGGGGGGGTTCAAATGGTTTGCAGATGTGCATTTGTGTCAGTGAGAGGAGACCTAGGAAAGCCACTGCAGAATATGAATAGATCTGGGGGCTGCAAAATGAAAGGCGCATCTTTCTTAAACAGTCTAACAATATTGCAGTAGATTATGAAATTTTATTTCTTTTATGCTGGGATAATTAGTTTTTGCTTCTGTTAGTCAAGCCAGTGCATAACAATGACAGAGAGAAAAGCTAGACTTTAAACTTAATTTGTACAATTAATACAAACTGATAATATAAATGCAAAATCTGAATTATCTTTACTTTTTACTTGTTTTTTTTTTTACTGCAAATCTTCTTCTGAGTACATATGTAAAGATTTCGTCTATGTCAAGCTATGGAGAACCATTTTCATCACAAGGAATGGGAATTTTGGGACTGTATTTATGACATCAGTACTTTTTTCATTGCCAGCTTTACTGCTTTTGATGGCTGATTGATGCCCGGGAGGGACAGCCCATGGTGGTACTAGTACAGCACATTGCTTCTGTGTCTAGTTCGAAATATGTCTCGATCGCATCCAAAGTGTTCAACTGCCTTGCCTGCCAAGGAAAATGTGCTTTATGAAATGGAAAGTCTGAAGTCATTCACTGAGTGCCAGGGAGGTTCAACAAAAGCTTTATCCAAGGTACGTCTAGAGCTGGAGTAAAAGTCCACAAAGAGCTGGAAGAGTGAACGGGTGTCGCGCTCAGTGCTGTTTCAGAGGCCTCGGGCGATCTCGTCCGCGCAGACAGACGTTGGTAGTGAACCCCTGCGGTGTGTTCGGAGGTAGCTGTGAAACGGACACAGCTGAAGGGCTGTCTGGAGAGGAAGTGGCAGTGTGGGTGTGCGGGTAGCACTGCTCCGGGGAAACGGCACAGCAAAATTAGTCAGAGTCTCAGGGTTTGTCAGGTAAATAAGATCCGTTCATTAACAATCAAAGTCTCCACTTATGCTTCTTCTGTGGATCAGAGAAAATGCATTTCGCTTTGAGATCATCCTTCGGTTTATAGGGACACTTACACAGCACTCTGTGGATGGCGGAGCGTATGAGCCGCGCTTGTTGCAGTGGGAAGAGAGAAGCAGAGAGCCTCCCACACCGTGTGGGAAAGCGACACAATCGCCGTGCAGGGCCTCGCTTTTGGCTGACTTGACACATTGTGGCGTCCAGGGGCAGAGGAAAAGGGAAGTGAAAAAAACACGGCAGCCGGAGAGAAGGGACAACGGGGCCACAGGAAGCACTGTCTTCCCTTAGGGGCTGCACTCGCTGCTTAAAGACATGATACAACATCATTTTGCATCTTTCTACAGTAACAGTTTTCCATTGACTGGCAAGTATGAATTGAATTGAATATAACTGTCTAAAATCTAATACACTGGTAAATCACTGCATATATACAGTACTGTCCTAAAAGTCTTAGGCAGGCAAAGAAAATTATTTTTAAATGATGTTGTGTAAAACTATGACATTATGTCTTTGCTAGCTTAGCTATTTCATAGTCTCTCCTAACTCCTCACCGCAGTATTTGCAACGACCATCCGATACACCCATGTATTTTTTGACTCGACCACTACCACACCTTGTTTGGCTAATCAATACCCCATTGAGTTATTTAGCAAATCAAGTAAATGAACTAATTGAGCTGGTGGATTTTAACAAATTTAACGAACACATTCAATGGCCGAGGTGCCCCCAAGGAGAGGTTTGGGAACCAAAGCAGAGTTTATCTAGCCATCCAACAAGATATCACTTCTCTTTGGGAAACAGACGAAATTCTTGTTTATTTTTTATTGTGTTACTGTTAATTTGCATAATATGTTATAATGTAATTTTTTTTTTTTAGCAAACATACAATTACTACCAGAACAAATAGCCTTTAACATTTTGACTGCACAGTAGCGGTGTGTGTGTGTGTGTGTTTGTGTGTGTCTATCTCAGAATTAATGATGAATTAAAATATTAGTCACTGCACATATTTTTATCTGCTATTCTTATTATGCGTGCGTGTTGGTGCGGCTGCAGCCATTTCCCCATGACCTGCACTGCTTTGGGCCCCGTCTCAAATCGGTTCCATCCAACTGCTCCTATCTGTTTTCCCCCTAGACGGCGGCAGCAGGGGCTGTTCTCCATTCACAGATGCACATAGTCGCTCCAGGCATTCAACACAGAAACAAAGCATTATGGGAAGCATGTAGGAAGGTCCACAAAGATGCCCAAATCTCCCTGCTAAAAGGCTGCTGCTTTAATGAAATATCATTCTAGTTTGAAGTCTTTTTATCTGCCTGGCATTCACTATATTAAGTCGATTTCCTATGTATATATATATTAATAGATAGATAAACATGATGTGTAGCACAGATTTTTTTTGTGAAAAAAATGAATTATGATTATATTAAAAGTTTTAATGATATTACCGTAAGAAGGCAAGGTCAGGGGGGAAGTCGCACAATACACTGCAGGACTTGACATTGACAGGCCAGTGAATAATCCTTAAATCACCGTATAGCCAGGTCTGCTCGGGGGTCACAGCAGGTCGGGTTCTGCTTCACAGACCTGTCACCTCGTATCGATCCGCGGGCCGTTTGTCAGGCTCGCGCCGACCTCATCCCGCTATGGCCCTCATTTCCTCCATCTGTGCTGATAGCCATCGAGGATTTTGTAGCTGTAAACGGGGAGTCTCGGGCCAAGCGCCTCCTTGATCAGAATTAAATCTCTGACTGGGCCTAGATTTCCTCTTTCCTCTATCATGAACACGCCAGCCACTACCCCCCAT
>JAODKL010000001.1:40133936-40155802 GCA_026780765.1 Petrocephalus schoutedeni | reverse complement strand
GGACTGGGGTTCGAATCCTGCCCAGTTCCGTGTGTGGAGTTTGCATGTTCTCCCCGTGCCGTTGTGGGGTTTCCTCCAGGTACTCCAGTTTCCCCCCACAGACCAAAAACATGCTGAGTCCCTAAATTGCCCGTAGGTGTGCATGTGTGAGTGACTGGTGTGTGAATGTGCCCAGCGATGGGCTGGCCCCCCATCCTGGGTTGTTCCTTGACTTGTGCCCACTGCTTCCAGGATAGGCTCTGGACCCCCCACAACCCTGATAGGAAAAGCAGGTTAGAAAATGGATGGATGGAGTATATACATTTCCTCATAGACACCTATAATAATGTTGTAAGGCAGTATATACATTTCCTCATAGACACCTATAATAATGTTGTAAGGCAGTATATACATTTCCTCATAGACACCTTCTGTTTATTTATTGTTATAATAATGTTGTAAGGCAGTATATGCACAATGTCCTAGAATGATATAAAGAGCCCGATAAAAGCTCAGAATCGTAATTTCTTGGATGACATTGATTCTACTAATGCTGTATCATGAACAAAGTAATGAAATGATTATGTCAGAAGTACTGCAGAACAAAACGATAAAACTACAAAACATAGTATAATAGGAGGCAAGTCATGAATGCTTGTTAGTCATTCAGTGCTGCCTGTTGAAGAAGGCCTATCTTATCTCTGGGTTTCTTGAAGTAATCTGTCTCTTCAGATTGAGAATGATTTCGTGCAGCGTCACGGGACTAACGCATTCAATTCACGACTTTTGCCTCTGGTCCTGTCACAAATCTGAATGTGAAGTATGTTTTTTTGATACTCCCCATTCCTGAAACTTTTTTAGTCTGGTGTTGTCTGTCTGGCCTCGTTAACTTGTGACTTATTAACGCTGAACGGTCCTCGTTACTCAATTTAGAACATGAGATTCCCTGCTATTTCAAAATATACCATTGTCTTCAGAAGTGCACTATTCAGTCACACCATGATCTCACCGATCCATGGTAAATACCTCCTTGGATTAAAAGATATAAATTGAATTGGTGGACGTGCCTGTGGATGAGGCCCTAGTGGTCTGTTGCCATGGGAACGTAAAGTCTCATCAAGAACAAGCCCCATGCCATTGCTGGGCCTCCTACCAGCTGACAAAATATATATTCCTCTGACAAAATATTGGCAGCACAGCTCCTCAGCGGGGAGCATTGTCACCCCACACCCCCAGGGCTGTGAGTTTGGAGCGCTCCCTGTGTACGCGTGGGTTTCATGATGTATTCTAACACAGCATGTGCATCCCAACATGCCCTCCGAGATGCTCGAGGTCACTGGCAGCCTGAAGGAATCAGTGGCTACTTAAGACGAAAATTCAAGTCAAGTGAAACTTTATTTCCATTTCAAAATATGCAAGCATGCAATTCAATGTTTGTCTGAGACAGTGAATAAATCTGCTGTACAAATAGTATACGTCTCGCACGCCTTTTCTTTTTTTGTGAGCAGGCGACTGCATCGCTGCGTTTCTTAGGCTGCAGCAGCTTGCAGAATCTTGTCGTTATGGTCGTCTCAGGGCTGTCGTCTCACTCTGTGTTTTGTCCTGTATGCAATTCCACAGGTGAGAAGCCATACAAATGCACCTGGGATGGATGCACGTGGAAATTCGCACGGTCGGACGAGCTGACGAGGCACTACCGCAAGCACACGGGCGTGAAGCCGTTCAAGTGTGCGGACTGTGACCGCAGCTTCTCCCGCTCAGACCACCTGGCGCTTCACCGGCGCAGACACATGCTGGTGTGAAGCGCTCTTTGGTTTCGGGGAGCGGTGGGGGTGGGCGGTGGGGTGGGGTGGGGGGGTCTAGCGTGGAGGAGCAGGACATCATCCACTGCACGTGTTCAGCTGGCCTGAACGCACCCCCCTAGGATTGGGGGGGGGTCTGAAGATGAGTTCGCAAGATCCACAGCATCCTTCCGTTTCGGAATTGCGTCGTGGAGCACTGTATTACGTATTTCTTCGAACATTGAAAGTATTTCATCAGGACAAGAACACGATGTGGTGTGATGGTCAAAAACGTCCCCGTGTCATGCCCTAAAGCAACAAGGTATTCAGTTTTTAAACGGCATTTTTGTTTCGGCTGGTTGTTGGTCAGATGGCTGCTTTTCCACATCTATAATGTGAAAGAACTCTGCAAAGGGAGCGACTGTGTCTTTGTGGGGGTCCCACGGGGGGGCCCCGAGGGCGTCGCAGAGTGAAACACAAGCAGCTTCCTCATTCGGAGAGGATTGTTGCACAAGTCCTTGCAGCCCTAACCCCCTGCCCCTCCCCCGAGCTCCACACCCCCTGGCCGCCACCTCCCAGGAAATTGTTCGCTTGCTGGATTATTCTGCTGGGAGTCATCTTTGAGAGACAGTACTCAGAAAAGATGAAGAATCGCACGGCCCAGGAGGTTTCGAGCAGATTGACGTAGATTTTCACCCACTCAAGACAAATCCGGTGAATGAGATTATACTCCCAAATGGCAAGGTACCAAGGAGCATATTTTCACACCCATCCGCACATATTGCAAATATGTTTTATTCAGTGTTGGCTTCCATACGGTGGATTTTTTGAGCACAAGCACATGATCTTAAGAAATGTACATCCTTTACTTCTGTATGTTTATGGCTTTTCACAATGGTGATGCTTTATTCCTGAGAGTCTTCTTATTATACAGTTCTTGTCTAGAAAAATGTTATGGGTGCATTCTGTGCTGTGATTAGCGATCGGTAAAGTGCAATCTCATTAAGTAAATATAGTTATATAAAACCTTTTTGTTGTTTTTGTTTGTTTTTTTTTTTGTTTATATCTTAAGCTGCCTGCTTACCATACCATATAAAAAAGTCCCTTACTAAACATAACATTTTCATAATATTCATTATGTATCTTTTAAGACTTTCTTGAGCACCTTACATTTAAAGTAAATGTGACCTTGTGACTTTTTTTTCCCAGAATGAGATTCATTTTCGTTTATTTTAAAGAGAGAACAAGTGCTGTCGAAATTTTCCGTGGATGTCTAGCAGGAACCCAGCGCGTCCTCGGCAGAGTGTGGTGGCTCACACATCGGCCTCCTCTACTCGAGTCTCTCTAGCTATGACTGCAGCTGATCACACTTGGTTTTCTACCAGTGTATGTTTTTTCTAAACAGCAGAATTCTCTATATTTATAATAGATTTGTATCTGTGAACTTTTAGAACACTCAGAATATGTTAATCCTCTGTGAGTTGCACATTGTTATGTTCTTTATGGACATAATAATGCAAGGTAATAATTTTGATCATCTGATTAAAGGCAACTGTTAGCATGTTTAATGTCAATGGGTATTTAAAAAATATTGAACATATAATATGTTCAGTGTTTTTGTTTAATACACTTAGAAATTGTCTCTGTTTGTAAAACAAAACAAAAAACTATATATTAAAAGAAAATTATTACAAAAGCAATAAAGGGATGTTCATAATGTAAACATAATTATATCCCTGTTTTGCAGCTGTTTGATTTTTCATTTATGGTTCAGCTATCTAGTCTATTGGTACCACTACAGATGCTCTGAGGCAGTAGAATTAGGACTTCTGCATAAATAATGACTAAGAATAAATCCGATGTTCGCTTGTAGTAAACGTGAAATTAAATGGAGAGTTTGAACATGCTTCATGTCCCCTCTGTATGGAAGCTCATTACCATAGCTCCTGAATCCTGCTGTTTGGTGTAGTTCAGCGCACGCGTGCCATTTATTTTTTAAACAGATGCAATGCATCCAGTCATCCTTAGCAAGGAACTGAACCTGATTCAGTGCAACAGCCCTCCTTAATAATTAAAGTGACAATAAAATGGCAGCATTAGCTACATTTTAATTATGGAAAATTGAGCAGCTCGTGCTTATTAATGATGTGTCGGACAATCTGCTTAACTTGAGAAGAGACTTTACCACTGGTGGTGCCCTGTCATGTCTTTTCACTCAACTACCCGATAGCTTTCTTGCTAAAATAAGCAATATGATATATTTTGGTATCTGATTGCACAAGCACCCTTATGTATGATTAATTCATAAATTTGTTCTTAGCCTAATGCATTAGAGGAATTCTACCCCTGTCTTACAATTCTCTTTACGTGTCCTTTGGGCTGATTAGCATGACAGTACATAAATAATTCACTTTTTAAGTCCACCCCTGATATGTTCATGGAACAGGTGAGAGGCAGGCTGTGTTCGCGGTGGGCTGTTTCTACCTGCGGGTACCGCAAAATTGCAGCAAAAATACCGGTCGCAATATTAGTTCCTGCTACTCCAAAATGAGCTGTAACAATTGCTGACATAGGAAGGGTCAGTTGCTGTCGTCAGCACCGTGTGCCTGAAGGTGTGAGGCCGGATGTGACCACTGACATCCAGTGTTAAATTGGCATTAATGGATGCTCAGTCTACTCCTTATAGTGCCAAGGCAGAAATTGTGCAGTTTTTCAGACAGAAATGCTGTCTTGCATGTTTGAAAATAAAAAAAAAAAACCTCAATATCGAAAGTGGGCTAATTCTCTGATGAAGAATACTTTTGTGAAGGAGTATGGTAATATGTCAGGAGAATACATTTACCATTTTTGCTCTTTGTGGAATATATTCAGAACAACTTCAGACCAATGTGTTTCTCCCTTCTATTATAAATAAGTGTTCTCTTACATTGTTATGCATCCTATTTGTGTAGACATAAAAATATCATTTTATTAGTCTAATAATCAAAGTTTGATTGCCTTTTATAGGCTCAGACATATCATCAGCACCTTGTATGTTACAAAGAATAATTAAAGCAAAGTTCTGTTTAAAGTTTAATTACACAGTAATAGTCATCAACATATTTTCATATTGTGTACTTTTTATACTTTTCTGAAATGAAGGGCACTTCATCATTGCATATAAATATTTTCTGTATAAAAGGTGTTTTAAGATAATGTAATATATGTGATAGTGCAAAAATATTTTGAAACTGTTTTACTTAGGTTGTACATACTATTTAGTGGAGAGGCTTTCAATTTTTAATACAAATTACGTTTAATACATTTTTACAGAGTACTTGTGGAAGGGCCTTGCTTAAAATGATTGTCCTCAAAAACATATACATAAGTATGACCAGAGATTATGTAAGAATCACTTTTGAATTCAATTGTTTGGTTGTCACTAAAACAAATGTGAAAATTACAACAATGCATTTCAAGGTAGTAAAAACTGTTTCTGTAAATGTAAATTTAAATGAACAATTATAGAACACCTGTGTAAAAAAAATGTCTAAAATGCATTCTTTATTTAAGCATGCAGTGTTTTTATTCTAAATCACTATCTCATGTTAGTTGCACATCATCACGTTTTTTTTTTCTGAAACACCATTTTCACAACTATCTGACAGAAATTCCACGCTGTCACTAGTATTTTGCATGTGTAATTTGGTTATTACAAATGGTCTCTGTATACCTAAGTTGATAAACGAAAAGGCAACCTTTGTTCCAGAGTGAACAAAAAAAGTCTATTTTTTTTTATCTATTTTGTGGCACCTACAACAAATCAATCTTATTGTTTTGATTTAGCGATTTACAGAAAACTTGTGCGGATAGTTTTATACATCAGCATGCATCAGCATGTTACTGCCATGACAGGCTTACTTATAGGAGAAGTCTTAGCTTTCTATGGCATAATTTGTAACGGCGAGCAGGGTTAAAGTTATGCAATAACAAACAGTGCCTCCTAAGACTCATATTACAGTGCGCTTGTGGTCAGATGTTACATCGAAGCATTTGAACATTGATAGTTACCAGTAATATGACTGTGTACTTGCAGACAATGATACAGAGTAAAAATAAAAGCACAATTGCTCTACGATCAATATGCAAAGATCATATTGAACAAACATCCCGACATTTACAATTTACTTTTACTATCAATGCACTGAGCCTTATAGATAGCTTCAGAGACAGTTGTGAACAGTCCCTAACACCAGTTTTGAATATATGATGTGTGTGTGTGCGTGTGGACGTTACATTTGATCAGTATGGATGTATTTACCGTATAACCTCAGTTTTGATCTAAAGGGCCATTGAAGTTGTATTGTTACCTCTCCAGATTGCACATCCACATAAACTTTCACTTTTTTGTGTGTCCGATTTAATTTCCAGGAATCACGACTGTCAGTTAAGTCATGCAGTGTTGTAGTACAATCCACAGGGCAACTTCTACTGTATGTATGAAACCCAAAATATCAGTCTTTAGAATTCTGTTTCCGTGAAAGCGACCTGCGGTCAGTAATGTGTTTGTATTATATATATAATCTATATATTTTTTTTTTTCATTTCAGACCAATTCTCATTATTTTCTTTGCATTTGGTAGTAGTTTAGCTGATGCTTATGTTACAATTTTACTGATATTATATAAGTGTTGTTCTTGTATGTATGTCTAGTGAATGTATTGTAAATATATTCAGAACTTTTCATCTTACTGTAACATTTTTGTTATCAACCTACAATGATTTAAAGGGAGTCCCTGTTCATTAAAGACTATCACTGGGGGTCCCAGGCTCCTCAGAAAGATTGATAATAACAAGTGTTTTCTTTCTTTTTTCTTTCTTTTTTTTTTTTTAAAAAAAAGGTGTCTAAACATTTCTTTCAGTACTTTGCTTTTTCTCTGTATTCCGTTTTGCAGATAATTTCAGCTGTGAACTGAGTTTAAACAAATATATGTACAATAATCAGAATTCAGGCATGAAGGTTAATAAAATTGCATTTTGTATGTAACAAGACGTATAGTACGGCCGAAAGAGAGTATTTTGTTCAGTGTATCATGAGACAGTTATTAGCAAGGTATTCTTATATTGACATTTTATACATGTGATTAATTAATTATAGATGAAAGTACATGATATTTGTATGGTTCCTGGTTTGGCCTAAAAATGTATAACCCATGTTCTGAAATGATGCAAATGTTATATTTACTGGTGAGAACTTTTCTAACAATAATTTTGTTTTCCCACTATGAAAAACGTCGCCAGGTATTTTGGCTAGTGTTTAAAACTCGTTATATTTACACTAACAGGTTGGACAGCACACTGGTTTGGTACTATAACTGGGAAAGGAGCTAATTCCTGCAGAGGGCGCCATTTGCTAAACCTCAGTCGTTTGTTTCCCTGCATACCCGAGTCCAAAAACTGCATATCAAAATAATTTTCTTCCATTACCACGCGTTTAGAATAATACTAAGATGATCATTTCAGGTCCAAACACAGCTGTCATATGATACTGTCGTTTAGATATATGTTTGTCATAAAAATCTATTTAAATACATCTTTTTTTTCCCTTTAGTGCATTGAATGTTTTTGATACAACCCATTACAAGTCATATACAGAAGGCATCACAGTTTAGTAACTAAGCAGATCAAGTTATGTACACCACAATTTAATATAATGTTCCTCGCTGAAGTAACAGCGCGCGAGAGAGGGAGCGCGCGCGAGCACACTGCGGGCTTTTAGTTTGCACCAGAAATGGATTTGGCGTTATACATATTTTAATGACAGACTCCGGAATGTCTGACCTAAGTGAGCCATTGTGGCTACAATAAATGCACAATTATAGTACAGACTTATACCACTAATTATATTTGTTACTTTAAAGTCCATTGATTATTTCCTAAGTGTACTTTTTATCACCACACGTGAGTCATGGCATTTGGTATAATAACCTACCTTTAGCTTTTCTTATTATAATGAATTTGACCTAACAGGCGACATTTCCAAAGCTACATTGATCTTTGCTTGGTTTTTTGAATGTTGTTCTCACTGTGGATAGCTGTGAGTGTGACCTCTATTACCCTGGTCACTGAATTTGTTACTTGCTCTGTTTATACGAAGAAACTATATGGAAAAAGCCTAATTTCGTTCCATCGTAATTAATTCGGCAGCATTCTTTCGTGCCAGGTACCAAAACTGGTTCATTCATGGTTTATTTAAGTGCGCAAGTTTCATATGAACTTGCAAATTGATTCCGAGTGAATCAGCCCTCAATATGTGATGCTCCTCGTGCCGATCTCTTTGAAAACACTTCAAAAACACTGCCTGCTGTTCCGTGTTCCCTGCAATGTATTGCAGCATACGGACTCCAGGCACAATTGTTACATCTAATATTGAGAAAATGCTTATGAAACAACACATGGGTCGTCGAATGACACATGAATGCCTTTGCAGGGTGTTTTCTTTAATTAAAACTATCTGAAAGGGCATTCTGAAAGGATAGCAAGCCTCTAACATAAGCTCTATAATGATGTTATTCAGGTTCAACAGCTTAGTCACAGAGGGATTATTTGTGAATGTAAGGCAGTTGAATAAAATCACGTGTCTCTCTGTTGAACATGTCCTAACACCTGCCCAGAGCGAACACGCTGCCACCATTCCGCTGGCTATTTCCTACATGCCCTCCGTGACTCACCATATTCTGTTTGTCGTCGGTTCGCGAATGCGCTTAAAGCAGTAAGAATTGCAGCCCTGCGTCTTCCGGGAGGAGACAGTAGTCCTCACCCAGGGCCGAAAAAGAAATGAATCAGAAGCACATTCAGAATCAGGCTCATTTGCCAAGCACCAGCAGGCACAATCAGCGCTTAACTACCGGCCTTATATTTGGGAACACGGAGCATAATACAAGTGGGCTCAGAAAGTACCGGATAGGCCTCAGTCTAACTTCTTCACCGAACATTTAGAAACATCTGTAATATTTAATAACCAGGATGGGATCTTCAACCCACACAGTCCACTGAGTGCAATACAGAGGGAGGGCTAAATAATACCAACTATGTTTCATATTATTATGGGCTATATCTCTAATGAATAATCAGGATGTATTTCTGAATGACTTTTTCATAAAGGGTGTCTGGAAGGAGCCAACAGCTGCAGAACAGAGCCATTGTTAAATGTTTAGATCCATCAATTTGACCAAAAGACCACCGCAGTGGAAAAAAAAAACAATAGGAAAAGTCATGGCTTTTTCCTGGGAATTCCGGGGCAGAAAAATCATATTAAGAACCACAGGGAATGAGTGGGAAGACTCAGCTTTGTGAAAATCTGGTGTTGTTGTCCATCTGAAGCTTAGCACACGACCACTGAGGCCCTGATACTGAACGCTCTCCATGTTTGTTGAAGTGGGAATTCATAGCTGGAAACACAAAACACACGCCTCTTTGAAAAACATGCCTGTTTCCACTGCTTCACCAGTTAAACGAAATATATGACCCTCCACTTTTAACCTGACTGTTTTAGGGATATAAAATTTCCATGCATTTTTTTTGTAAAAGAATTGATCCTTTGGTCTTATTTTAAGACTTTTACCATCTTGGATAAAACTAACAGTCAGTACTAGAAAAGATAAAGTATCACGTTAAAGTTACAAGCACGTCGGTGGATAGTTCAGGTCCAGAAAGTAAAAAAAAAATCCAGGCCAAGATTTTGTTTCAACCAACCAGTTCAGTTTAAAGAGTCACAGTTCAAGAGTATTCAAGTGGTTCGTTGAAACAAAATGTTGGTTTGGATTTTTACTTTTTGGACCTGAAATATCCACCTCTGGTCATGCATACATTTCATTAGTCAAGAAAATTCAGAAATAATGGTTCTAAACTTACGTTTAATGACTGACGTACAAAAAAAGATTTTATTTTTATTTATCGTATTTATTTGTTGGTTGTTTTTTATCTATATAAGCTAGTAGTCATTAAATTCCTGTTGAAGTTTAATTCCAAACTTTATAAGCAGGAATTCTACAGCAATTTCATACATATCGTTTTGGGCTCAGGGAAGGGCACTGTGGCCTCACACCCCCAGGGTCCGTGGGCTTGATTTCTGGCTCTCTGTCTCCATGGAGTTTGCATGTTTTCTCTGTCTTCACATATGTTTCCTCTAAGCACTCGGGTTTCTTCCCAAAGACATATGGGTAGCTAGATTGGTGTCTTCAAATGTCCCGTAGCGAGTGGGTGTCCTGCAATTCGCAGTGTTTCTTGCCTCATGTGTTGTACTTCCTGGGATAGGCTCCAGGCTCCCGAGAACCTGGCAATAGCCAGTTTCGATTTCTACCAATAATGCCTACGATGCCTTTGCGTAAAGTGTTAACATTTTCTAAACAATAAACACATTGCCCAACCTATGGGGTGGTGTCTGGCTCAGTAGGTGAGGCTGCTGTGTTTCAAAGCAGAAGGTCACTGGGTCAAATCCTGGGGTCAGCAAAGTAATTTTGCTGATGGACCCAAGGCCCTTAATCCCTAATTGCTCCAGGGGCTGTCTGAACCTGCTTTCACAACAAAAAGAAATGCTCATCCCCGTGGATACTAGTATCTGCTGCAAGGAGGTGAAACAATGTTGTTTTTTAACCTTTAAATTACATCAAGAATCTACAAGCAAGACAGCATAGTGCACATGGCTGGGGCACACCCAGGAAGGGATTGTTTGCTTTTCGTTTGTTTTCAGGGGCCGTGTGCGGCTCAGTGCATTAGGACTCTGTGATCGGAAGGTCGCCGGTTTGAACCCCAGGGCCCACAGGCTGATACTGCTGTAGAGCCTCTGAGCAAGACCCTTAACCTCCAATGTCACTGCATGGAGACCCTGCACTGTGACCCCCAGCTTGCTGACACCTGTCTCATGGAGAGCAAGGTGCCTATGTGGCATCACAATTTCCCCAAGATGAACAAAGTATCTTAGTTAAGTTTTAATTCATTTATTTCTAGTCAATATCACATGAATGATATTTTCCTTAAGATATCACTCTGATTCAATGTCCTGAAATAATAATGGCATACTTCTGACACAAAATTGAAGCAGTTTTACCATAACAGTTTAACATTCTCTTTTTCTTTGGATAACAAATTCTGATTTGTCAGTATAAGATATCCAAAAACCCAAAAACTGTGTACAACTGAAAAACTTCACAATAATCTGCATGTTGAAACCTGAGCATTATCAAATGATAAGTTTTTTTTCTGTGCATAATTTTATCCAGACATTCACACATATTAAAAACTAAGAGAACAGCAAGAGAATTTTTATGATGACAAACAAATACATATTGAAATACATTTAAAATAATAAAATAAAATAAAGAAGAAAAACCCTGTAACCTCTGTGCTAACTGACTTTGACATTAAATATCTTAATCACAGCCATAAATCTAGCCCTTGAGTGGGCTAAAATATTTAATCACTGTTTACCAAAGGGGCTGGTTGATTAGCCCAGAATGAGCACAAGGGACTGGGCAAATAGGGTGACAGGCTATGATATAATGTGTGTGCAAAACTGATTTATTGGCAAAATGTAATAAAAGCTCTAAATCTAAATATTTCACAAATGCAAAAACAAACAGACAGATAGCAGATGATACCAGAAAAAGGAAATATATATATTTTTTTTTTTTACTTTTCACTGTAATCAATAATCAAAGAGAATACGATAACTTATGCCTATACTTGCATGAACTGTAGCATATAGTTTCTATTTTAAAAAAGCATCCAGATAGTGTGAAACTTTCAGGTTAACCAGCCTAAATAGAACAGGGGTGAAGGAGTTATTACTGGATAGGCAGCAACAACAATGATTCACAAATAATACGTCTTGTGTAAGTGGTGTTGGCTTCATGGGATGGGGTACTTTAAGATTGCAAGAAACTGTATTTAGATAATGTAATATTAACCAAGCACCATTTTTATTATCTAATTATAATCCACTTAATATATCATGCCATAATTCAAGCTCAAACTAAATATAATCATGTAGTATAGCACACACATGTCAATGTATCATACGGTCTGAAACTGTGATACTGATTCATTCTTACCTTTTTATACGTTGTATTATATTCTGAGAATAGGCTCCAT
The DNA here is from genome assembly GCA_026780765.1 of Petrocephalus schoutedeni. Lineage (NCBI taxonomy): Eukaryota > Metazoa > Chordata > Actinopteri > Osteoglossiformes > Mormyridae > Petrocephalus > Petrocephalus schoutedeni. The sequence continues at coordinate 40,143,911 of JAODKL010000001.1, read as the reverse complement.
TCAGAACAACGGGAACAGCAAGTGTCTATGTAGTATAACTATCATGAGCGTAAGATACAGAGATGATACTTGGTTTCTTCTGCATGCATCATTCCACACCTACTGTTGAGTGTTCACGTTTAGCAGTGACAGTTCAGAGAGTATGATTCATCAAGATTCAAAATGCTTCATTTGTCACATGCATTATACGGGTAAAACGGGCAGTGAAATGCATCCTGAACCGCTCTTTTGACTGTACATAACAGAATAGTACAAATAAGAAAATAAGAATGAGAATGATAATAAATAAGAACAATATTTTTAATAAAATGAATACAGATTATAAACAGATTTACAGATGTGCGAAGTTAAAGTGCAGTTTGCAGTGTGAGCACAGCAGTGTAAACAGCAGAAACCTGTGTGACAATGGAGCAGCATGAGCAGGGCATGTAATAGTGATGGAGACAATAGGGAATATGACAAAGAGACACTGAGAGGGATTGGTTTGAATGTGTTGGTTGTGTTGGTTCCGTCCCATATAAAGACACACAGTTATCAGTGGGGATTCGTAAATGGAGGCAGGGGTCTGTGAAGCTTGAGCAATATAGGGACACACCAGTTCCTTCATTGGGGGAACCAAAAAACAGCCGGGATAAAAATAAACTTCATCAACACACAAAACTCCCCGAAGAGACTTGACTGTGTGCAAGCTGCATCGTATCGTATCGTATCGTATCGTATCATATTAATTTTCCATAGTTTCCATAGTTTGTCCTATACAGGGTTGCCAGGGTACGGAGCCTATCCAGCAAGCTACAGGCACAAGGCAGGAAACAGGGTACACTCACATGCCGTTCATATACACATTGTGGACATTTTGGCAACTCCATTTCACCTCATCATGTCATGTCATATCATATCATACCATACTTCTTTCATGACACATTACCACTCATAGGCTAGACACTGCTTTAGTCTTACCTTAACAGCATTTTAGCGTTGGGGAAGTCTTTATATGTTTATATGGCATGTCGAGGACTAATGTCTAATTGAAAGGTTTGTTCCATCTAGCTGGGCTTCGGCACAATTTATGGTAATTTAAAGCGTGAGAGATTCCAGCAACATGGTACCTCACACCCCCAGAATTGGTTCGATGTCCTTCTCCCTTTCTTGTGTTGTTTCCCTCCCATATCAAGACACAGAGTTAGGCTATTTGGTGGCTGCAAATTGCCCCAAGTGTCCATTTGTGCTCTGTGACAGGCACCTGCCTTGTGCCCAATGCCTGGGATAGGCTCCATACCCCCAAATCTAGGATCAGTGTCTAGGATGTTGTTCCCTACCACGACACCAGTCTTTTTCTTATTTTTTTGTCATGTTCCATGCCTGTATTGGCATGTTTTCCCTGCACCAAGTGTACTCTGTGACTCGATGAGAAACCTCAGGGAATCGGATGGTATTATGGGATCAATATCAGAGCAGTGGGCAATCACATCCCCACTATTTATTTATACAATTTCATTTTTGGTTATTATTGGCATTACTATAAAGGCATATGATTGTCAGACGATCCGTAACTAAGCACTGTGTTATATTTATTTATTTTAAAAAAATACAGAAAGCACCAAAGTCAAAATAAACCATGTCCTTTGCAAATCGGTCGCAAAAGTGTATTGTCAACCTGCAGTGCTTAAACAGCTGTAAGTAATCTCCTTAAGTTTACTCGTGCTTGAAGGCTATTTTGTAGGAGGAGTAACTATTTTATCCTTGAGAGCAATATAAAAAAAAACAACATATTCTGCGCATTGTCACCTTGTTGGGCTGCTTTAATATAGATAATTATAACATGTTAATGTTTGAAAAAGCAGACTTGCTTCCTCGTGTTACCTTACAGATGCCCTCCTTTAGGTTTACTTGAGCTCGGGGCCCATTACGCTCCTGAATAGGTTATGAGAATCCCTCCACCCTTGCCCAGGAGGAGGAGTAGAAGGTCTGGAGTATGAGAAGAATAATGTTCACGCTGAGAAGCTCTGATGTAGGGGAAAGTGGAGGGGAGCAGAAGGAAAGAGCCTGTAGGAGGAAACCTCAGGAGGAAAGACCCGCACTGTGTGACTGAATCCATAAGCACCCGTTTGTTTGTCTTTGACATCTGATGCACATTATGTTCTGTTCTGAGGTTATTTCTGTGAATCAACCAAGAACATATGTGGGGCTCGAAAGTCCCCCGTTTTGATCATAAAGCTGTGCATCCCCAACATGCAACAAGGCACATGTGCCTAAAATACCAGAATATAACCGTGCAAAGGTTTTACTTTTAATATTCTGGAAGTGGCTTCTCACCACAACCAGGCCAAATGACAGAAGCACCTTGTGTGTGATATGTGAGACAGTCCTAACAAATTCCAACATTGTAACTCTTGCATATTTCATTTGCAAATATTTATACAAAAAAATAATTGTAATATAGTTTTTTGGTGCTGAATATACCTTTTGAACATTTCATTTAAAAAGAAACGCCACCATAGCACTTGACTCATATTAATGTACTGTTAATCAGATGATTCAACATTTGTTTCGCATATTATTTTAGAGGTATCACAGGGCTGAAGGCCCCGTTCACAGATGCTGAATGCATCCAGTAAAAACAAGCCAAGCACCTTAATTTTGTTATATTAAAATCCCAGGTGTGAATGATTTATTTAATGGAAGTTGTCCCAAGAAAGCATTTAATCATAATTAAAATGAGTAAGCCCTAAGCAAAGCACTGAACTCCAACAGGAATAGTACTGTTAGGAAAGTTTTTCTTTCAGCTTATGTGATTTCAGACACATATGCATTACCCCGGACAGGTTTATCTTCAGGATTCTTTTTTTGTTTGATGTATACCAATAAAACTTGAGTAATGTATTACTTCAAGACTTTGAGACCCTTAACCACCTACTATTGTGTGTACTCATTAATCACCGTCGTCTGATAACACCGATAGTGTGCTCCACACTGGCCGGCAGCAAGCACAAACATGGACTTGCACTCAAATATTCATCATTCTCTAAAATCACTAACAGCAGGGTGGTATCGGTTTTGAAACTATCCTTGAAAAGGTGCAATTCAAAATGCTTTTTGGTGCAATTGCTTGTTAGGAAGATAAGAACACTTCTCTTGGTCCTATTCTCTCAAACAAATGGCACAAGAACACATTGAGAAATCTATATTTAAGATTAGGTCATTTCCAGAATAGCAGCATATACTTATTTGCTTTGAAATGTACGCTTTAAGAGTGAATGGAACATATATTACACGTTACAAGATACTAAATTAATGGTAAATAAATATGCCCTCCTTTTTTACATTTACCGCACACGTCATACTTTAATCGTTAAGCTCTCAGTTTATGTTTGAATCATATTAAAGTCATTAATAAAAATTTAAAGTAAAAGAATTGAATAACATAGCTCAATATTCATAAGAAAAAGAAAGCGATAAGTGAACATGACTGAAAACTAAAAAAATGATTTTATTGGGCTTTTTTTTTTGTTCAGTTTCAAACAGTAATGGATGCATGTGACAACCATTTCCTCATATGTTTACACCAGTATTTCTAAAAGAATAAAATGAAAAAATAAAAGAAATCAATTAAAAAAAAAAAAACACCACGGGAGCAGGGCAGTGGAAACATTTGCCCATTTGTTTTAGTTAATGGAGAGCAACCAACACGTCTGAAAAACAGTATTTACACTGGATATCAAGTATTTACATTAAGGCATTGTATTCAAACAACATTGTTTATTCTAACTTGTCCAATTACCTACGCTACATAATAAATAAGGACAATGGCAGCTTTACAGTGAAGGATACGTTGTTTTAAATGTCAAAGCTAAGAAAAGATGAAACCCCGAACCAATTTAACAGCTTATTATGACTACCCCAACAGAAAGCTTCTTAAAGCAAATTTCCAAAGTAGCCTGCATGAAACTCTTTTTACGCAAGAAGGCACTTAGGAGGAAATGTATTTTCAGAATGCGTATCACAATTAACTGTTAATGTGGCATTCTACAATCATTTGGCTTCATAATGTCTAAAGTAATGCTTAAATAGCATGCATTTACACAGAGATCTGTACACATTTTTACACTTATCATTGTTACAATCCCTCCTGAACACGACTTACATACACTGTTGTACTATGCTGCTGAAGACCAGAAAAGACAATATTCCACGTGCAGTAAGATTAACATTTCTCCAGTGTGATAAGATTGTTTTCCAGTTTAATAGTGTGAAGAAGAGGCTGTCAAGCATACAGTATTTACAGAATAGCCAGGTTGTTTAGAATGTAATGACTAAAGAACGCTGTTCATGTTTGCCACTACTAAAATGTGTCAGATTAAATCTCCACAGTCATACACTTTACTACATTTTAAAAGTAAATTTAGTGTTATGAGACCAGCAATGACCTTTGGTTTTCAATGTGGGCTTCACAATGTCAGCAAACTGCAAGAATCTCTACACTCCTACTTAAAATAAAAAATGAACGGCATAACTGACAAAATGCCATTTCAGTCTAAACATCTAACCTTGATCTGAAGTAGCACTGGTCAAACATTTCACTACTAATTTCTATAATTAGGTCAAAGTCTAATTACAGGTGTCCATGTAAAATAAATAGTTAACTCCCTTGACTATTTGTTGTCTATACGCATAAAGGCTCAAACAACCACTTTCTCACGAATATTAGGCAGGGTCCTCCATCCTAAAAATAAGTAGTGAAAAACAGGGCAACAAATTTAGCATGGCAAAAAGTGGTGTACTGTTTATTCTTATATGAATTTATTTTTCACGTGAAAATCATTTTAAAATGGGAAAGTGAGTAGCTGGGGCTGTGAGGTATATATACCTATAAGGAAAAATGAATACAGTATACATCTATATAGGACAGGGTCTGCCACTAAATTCTCGCACTGAAAACAGTAACAGGTTTAACAGTATTGTGAAATATCCATATATCCATCTTGTAACCACTTATCCAGGAAAGCACAAAGGCCGGTTGTGCCTGGAAGCCTATTACAGGGAAGCACGGGGCACCTCGGACAGGCTGGACTGGATGGGCCAGTCCATCGCAGGACACACTCTCACAATCACATACTAAGTGCAGCAGAGAAACTCCAGTATGCTGAAATCTATGTATTTGGACTGCAGAGAGGAAAGGCAGAGCTTAGGGGAACCCTGTAGAATATGTAGAGAGCATGCAAACTCCATACAACAGAGCAGAGGCAGGATCTAAACCCACATCCCTGGAGGTGTAAAGCAACAGTACTACCCACTGAGCACCCGTCACCGCCCATATCGCGGAACGGGATGTGGCAGGAATCGGTTGACACAGCTGTTTGAAGACTACTCATCTGCAACTCCGAAAGAGATCAATTTCCCATTTCCAAAACAGAAACAAACTGCGTTATAAGAAACCAACATCGCAGTCAAGCGCCCACCCCCCACTAAAAATGTGATAACGACACAGAGGACTTCAGGCAGAGCGGCTCGTTGGGCGGAGCCTAGTTCTGGTGCCTCTTCATGTGGAGGGCCAGGTGGTCGGAACGTGAGAAGCTGCGGCTGCACACGGCGCACTGGAAGGGCTTCGCTCCGGTGTGTTTCCGGAAGTGGCGAGTTAGCTCATCGGAGCGGGCAAAGCGCCAGTCGCAACCGGCCCACGTGCACTTGTAGGGCTTCTCTCCTGAAACGGCAAAGCAGCCAAAACGTGAGTCCATCGCCACAATCCGTCAAACCGAACCCATCACTCTCTCCATCTTCCGACCGCATACCCTGGCCAGGGTCGCAGGGTCAAACTAATCGAATAAATAAAAAGCTAGCAGGCAGTGTTTAATGGACTGCTTATGGACAGGGATGTCCATATGTTGCAGGTCCAAATTAGGGAGGAATTAATTCTAAACTACTGAGTCACTGTATTAAAATGCTAAAACTGAAATAATACAGTACATATATGAATAAAAGGGTGAAGTGCACGTTTCTTTGGACCAAAGAGCAAAGCAAATAAATAATGTAAGGGCCACGGTATTTCAGGTTTACCCATCTTAGACACCCACCATGACCCCAATGTTGGCTCAAAGGCCCCAAAAACAGTGTGGTCTCCAGGAAAGTTAGATTTCAAAAATCGACCATTGTTACCGCACATTCACGTTTTTTTTTTTTTTTTTTTTTTAATATTCCTGAAAAATGATTTGGCTTGATAATAGTTAATGCTTGAGCACACAAGCATTAACCGAGGTATTTATCTGAAATGCGAACCCTTGCTACAGGTGCCCCCTTTCCTCCACTGACCTAGTCATTTAGAAATAACAATAATAATAATAAATAATGTATCTATGGTTTCACAATAAACATTTGAAACTGGAGATTAAATACTGTGATTTAATGCCGCTAGCAGATTTTCAATAATATTTACCCGACTCGTGCCAATATTCCAGCAACATGGCACATGCTTACGCTAGGCATAATGGGGTTTAATGAGGATCAGGCAGGGAGTGCCTAAACAGTATTTGGCTTTCCCAAGGCAAAACCAAAACACCTTAAAGCCTGTTGAACATGAAGAGACAAAACTATGACTGCTTTTATGGAAGCCTGCCTAGATAAGTCACAGCCACACAAAACCTGCAGTCTCCCTTGCACTGAGTCAGGTCAGGAGTAATCCCATCTTAAAATAGAATCCAAACCAAACAGCACTGATTGTCAAACTGGAAATACGCAACATACTGTAACTACCAGAAGATATTAAAGCAAATTTGCCAAGGGTATAAATCGCTTGGAAAGCATTGCTAAAGGACATGGCAACGAGTTTTTGTCGAAAATGGCTCACACGCTCGATTTAAAATCATGCGACTGCGAGTTGACACGAAACCACTGCTCATCCTGAATGGAGCTTTTATTTTTAAGTCTATAATTGTGAACAGCGTTATCCAAGAGTACATTTCAGAAGGTCTTTAAACCTTTCGCAGTACGATATAAGCTCTCAGTACGTTACAGATATTCATATAGCTTCAGCAAAGTGAATTCAGTTAGGTAGTGACAAACTAATTGTTTGACATCACAAGCACATAAATACAGGTATTCTAAATGGAGACTATTAACAGTGACGTGCATTAACTTGTTTGGACTATAAATGGAAGACAAACTGCCCAAAGCACTTTTCACTGCAGAAGACAGACACAGCTCTCTTTATCAGAGGTGATTATCAAGCCATTGTGAAGACCTTTTCAGATTGGCATAAGCCACCTCTCCAAATATTTCAGATAATAGCTGTTGATAGAGCAGCTACAGAATCTCCCAGCATGCATGGGTAAGTTATGGGACTGCACAGGGCCATTGGTGAGAAACTCTACAGACGGAGACCTCGAGAAGGTCTCTCAGCTGCCATACGTCTTGACGACATTCTTATGGCTTCTTTAACGCAACAGGAGTTTTTATCCGTTTTAGAACAATGTGTAACATTTCTAAACTGCTCTGTGTGATATTGTGCACCTCCCACAGTAACATTCTATGGAATTTATAGGGACTGTGTCACTAACAATTTCCATTGCCATTTTACAGCTATAATTACTGGCTAACAATACACTTAATCCTTAGATGACTCAAAAAATAAATAAATGCTACCCTTTACATACATACCACTGGAATTTTAATCAGCTGTATATTGTCTTTTAAAAAAAAAAAAATCAACCTTATGAAATACAGAATAACATGTTATATAAAAATGCAGTTTATACAAATATATTAATATGTTTATGTGCCCAGATTTAGAATACTTTGAAAAGGTTCATGGAATCTTGTCATTCGTGCTTAAACAACTCTTCGTGTTTTTTTTTTCCTTTATCGTTTTGTCTTTTTTGAAAAACAAAAACTATTTCTCGGAGAAAGAAACAGAATACTAGATTATAAAACCTCATAGCCTAAGAACTGACAAAGATCTCATCTAGGGATCACAATGTCACCCATTAAGCTGTGTGCCTCGGCCTCCTTTGTGCGTATTTGCGATTACAGCACTGCGATGCGCACGCAAACGCCAAGTCTCCATATCAAGTATCGTGCCCAATCCTAATCCCAACAACAATAATGCCTACAGAGCTCTGAGATGAAGCAGATCACCTTAAACTAACCACTCTTCCCTCCAGATAAAACACTGGGCAATGATATGTGCTAGGAGAGCAGTAACTGGGGAATATACAGCTTACTATATATTTTAATGGCATCATGCATTAGAGAATGTGTTTTTTTTTTATGAAAAGGCAAACCACTAAGGAAAAAAACTTTTATATATAGTGTGTAGTGATTAAAGAAAGTAACAGATATATTTGAGATAAACAAAAATCTCTGCAAATGAACTTAAGAAAGAGGGAATATGTTTGATGAATGGTTTCAGAAGGGGGCAGTATCACTAATACGCAATTTATTTGCACTCTTATATTGATTAACTATATTAAGGGTTTAAGTAGTGAGCCGATGCCAAAAGTCAACTTCTACCTAGAATCAAAACATAGATGAACATAAATCAGTGTCCGGCGTGTGTAATTAAATTTACAAAAGGCGGAGAGAAAAAGAAACAGAAAAAAAGAAATAAAAAATAAAAAAAACTTACCTGTGTGAGTCCTTAAATGGGCTTTCAGATGAGAGGACTTGGTGTAAACCTTCTTGCATCCTAGTGTAAAAGACAGTAAAATGCCATTAGGCTTACTTCATTTAAGCAATGTAAATCATAGTCGCAAATAAGAGACCAATGCAATTCCATGCTAATAAATTACATGCTACATGCCAGTATTGCAGTTTTAAATATATAAAATGCATCGCTGCAGTGACTTGTTTATAGGTAGAGATTTAAATAAGTGTTCTGTCTGATCATAATGATTCACTGGGATTCAGTAGCTGTTTGAAGTCCATTTCCTGTCATTTGTTTCGAGTTGGTAAAAAGCCTCAGCCCCATATAAATAATTCAGCGTCAGGTTGTCTTGGGAGATGGCTTAACAGCACTTCCTTCAAAGTACAAACTGATCAAGATACTTTTGTGACCACGACCGGCACACAAGTGGACGAGAAAATTATGTGAAAGGCATCGGTGCCTTACCTGGAAAGTCACAGTGGTGTATTCGCCTTTTCTCCAGGTCCGGGTTCGTCCGACGGTTGTACTTGACGGGTAGGGATTGCGCGGGTACCGCCAGGGTTGTTGAAACGCCCGGGCTGTTGACCGCCAGCTTTGAGGCGATGCTGGCAGCGTATGAGGGAGGTGGCGAGAGGGTAAGCGTGAGTTCCTTTTGTCTGTCTGGGCTGCCGGGCTCCGAGTTGGGAGGAGAGGGTGGAAAGTAGGCAGGTTTCTGCGGGTGGTGCTGCTGGTGCTGGAGGAAGGGTGCGGGCAGTGGGTATGCCCCACCGCGGACGCCACAGAAGCGTTTCACGGCATTCTGCTCATCAGGCAAGTGCAGGTCGCTCATGCTGGAAACCGGAGAGTCCATGGGGTTACCGCTGTGAGCATTCGCACACACGTGGCTCCCAGGAACGGCGACGTCCATCTCGGAATTCAGGAGCTGGAACAGCGGCCCGTCCTGGTTGATGTCGAGGGACGGCATCTCCTGCTTGACAAAGACGCTATCGAAGTCCCCCGCGGTCGGAGGACTGAAGATACTGGTGAACTCGGGGAGGGCGGATGTGGGGTTGCCGTGGGAGCAGCTGGGCCGCATGAAGGATGGCATGGGCTCGGCCTTCACCGTGGTCCTCATGGGCCTACATAAACCTGTCCGCAGGTACGTGATGTCAGGGAGGAAGACGTTCATGTTGATGCTGTAGGGGGAGCCTGACTCTTCAGTGAAGAATTGGTCCATCATTGAAGTACTTTCTCTGAGTGACTTCTTATCTTCTGGCATAACATGGGGATGAGCTGTCAGATATCTGTCCATCTCCAGATTTGCCTGGAAAGGAAACAGAATCATAATATAAAACCAGGTA
>JAODKL010000001.1:40110705-40133836 GCA_026780765.1 Petrocephalus schoutedeni | reverse complement strand
AGTATATGGAATGATGCAATTCCATGATTTTCATATAGGGTAATACTTAAAAATAAGTATTTAAGCAAGCAAGCCAAAACACCAAATCCATATAAACACTGTTTGCAGGATGAGACGTTTCAAAGATCGCATCTCCAATAAAACACAGAAAGATTCGTGTGTGAGCTAATGTAAGCCATTTCGCGGTAACATGCGTTAAATGAGGCATCTTAAAACGTTAGGGTTAATCGCATCTGGACTAATGAATATTGCATCCTTAAAGATATGCAGAAACGACACACTGGCGTACTGCAATATTTACAAAGCCTGTCATTACCCAGGGGCGTTTAACTGTAACAACATGGGCCTACTCATTTGTTATGACTCCTATTCATAAAGTCGGTCTAAAAATTGCTCTGCAAACTATCCATCAGTCGCACTTCTGTTTTTTTTTTCCTTCTTCCCCCAGCCACTTCTCAGCATGCGGCGATAAGGCGACCGGCTGGCCGCGCACCTCCAAACAAGCCCGGGCGCATTTCAACGCGGTGGTGGGGAGCGGGGCTGGGGGGGGACAAAAGGATCAACTAGCAGTTAATTGTAATTTGGGCGATTTATTTCCCTATTGCGGATAAATGTCATTTGCCGCGGAATAAATGCGGGCAGCCTGACAAGCTATGCGAGTGTAACACTAGACTTGACATGCTGATCCCCAAACAGACATATCAGCCTGCAGAAATGCATGTAGGTGGAAGACGCCCTGATACGTTACTAGTCATCCGTAAAACATTTATGAAGTACTCTTCAATTGGCGTTACATTCCCCCGTCTGTTACAAAAAAAACAGCGCTCTACATCGGAAATCTGACATCAGATTCTTGTGACCAACGAAAGATGTACAGAAGCGGTGTTTTTCTTTCCTCCAAAGGTTTATTATTAAGAATATCACTGCCCCCCCGCCCATGCGGACGCGCAACTGTAGCAGACAGATATTAAAAAATATGACTAAGGCGAGCCGCCCAGCACGCGTGGAAAAACGGGGATCTGAGCAGCATAAGGCGAAACGGAAAAGAAAAAAACGTAAAATCAAAACATTTGCACCCATGCGAGTGCGCTATTGGAAGTTCTCTCTGCGAGCTATGGAAATCCACTTCTGAATTTAGATCTTCCAGCTGTTGGCTTGCACACGTATCTCTTTCACAAGTTTTCTGATTAAGGGCCGGCGTCGCTGGGAGGTTTCGCCCCAGCCCACGGCTCCCAATGTGCGGGCCAGCCGAGTCAGTTGTTGACGGAATGGCAGTCAAGTGACCGGCGGCCAGTCGGCGCTCGCCAGGCGAGGAGTTTGCCAGCAGCCGCCTATCCCTGGCAGCACTTCGCGGGGAAATCATACGCTTACATGTGTCAATGCCGAGGGTTTCTCCGAGCCCGAGCGTCAACATGGACACAACCCGCGCCGCGTTTTGCATTTGCATTTTATTTTCGCAAATACACTACACACATGCATCACACCTCCAAATGAGGCGCAGATGCTTTTCCCAGATAATTGCGCTTTACCTTCCTATTTTTAAAACTTGCATTTCCCCCGCACGTTTTTTTTTTTGTTTTACCTCCCACCTTATTTTTTTCTAAATATCAGAATACAGTTTACCTGCACGTAGTCGCTGGATAATGCAATCCCGCTCATTCGGCTATTTGTATCCACAGCAAACAACGTCGAGTCTTCCCCCTGGAAACCGTCAGACGGCGCAGGTTTCACTTGTGTGTAAAACGCCTCTTCTTGCCCCGGAGACAAGGCAGCAGTCATCGGCAGAACAGAAGTGGCCATACAAAAAAATAATAATAACAAACGGGCTTATATAAGAATTGCCCCTGACATAAAGGACTTATATTTCAGAAGCGTGTTTCGTAATATGCCGCGTCTACAGAGGAGCAAGAAACCCAGCAGCTCGCAGACAGTTCATAGGAGATCGGACGCTTTCCCTTGAGCAGCGCTGAGCTTTACTTGTCAAATTACGTATCAGTTAGTTTTCTATGCTTGCAGAAGGGGCGGGGCCGCGCATTCTTTCAATAGCGGCGATGCGCCTTTCACTGCGAGCCTTTGGCCGCGCGCATTCCCCACCGACTTCAAAACAATGTTCGCGGCGCGCGGCGGCGGCCGCGCGTCACCATCGTGCGCTTCCGTGAGCCGCGAGCCTCGGCACGAACGCACCCGAAAAACAAGTTCCGCGCGGCCGCGTCGCCGTTTGTCACGCGAGCGGCACCATTGCAGATTAAAGCGGCGATTTATTTGCAATTTCGGAACACGCCCAGATGTTGGATACGGTTTCCCTACGTACGTCCGAATACTGACAATTACTCCCGCGATGCTTTGGGAGAAATTTGGCAAATAATAATAATAATAATAATAAAAATCCTCGTTAAAATGTACTCCAGCGTAATGAGCCTCATTTGCTTCTTAAACTCAAGTTAATAACATTACAGGTGTTTATATAACCTTGGTCAAGTGAAAACCCAAATGCTTACCGTAAAGGGCAATTCCCACATTTAGATGTGCAATCTAAAGCAGTCAGACGTTAGACCACAGTACCCAAACCAGTATGCTATTTAAAAACTATTTTAATGAAAGGCAATGTCATTTATGAACTATTTTAATAAAAGGTGATGCACAATGTGACAGCAGTATGACAGCTCTTGGGTTCTGAAAAAGTATAATTTCATATAGCATGTGAATGGCTTTAAAAGAGATAGCAGGTTTGACAAGTTAAGTTGATCAAGAAAATGCTAGTCCATGAACCACAAACCAAAATAATGCTCACAAGTGTGCAATAATGTGCAAAACACAGCAAGAAATGAAATTAGAACAAGATAATTAAAAGAGAAAAGTCCTCCCAAACTGTATTTTGGCAAATTAGAAAAATTATCTGCTCCCTTAAAATGAAGTTAGTCTGTCATTTAGACTGGTGCTTCAGTTTTCTATACCATTCAGGGGGTTCATTCTTTGTCTGAAAGGAGAAAAAAAAAACATGTGAAAGTGACACATTTAAATAACAGAGCAAACAATTTCAAGTACTAAATTGCATAGTGTCATATGCAAACATTAAGTTAAATTCAAATAACAGCATGGTAATTATTCAGTATATCCAAAAGACTGTTTAGTAAATCAACCAAATTTCATATTAAAAAGTAAAACATATCCGGGTTTCTAATTAGTTAAGATAATTATCTAGATGCCTACTCAGGTAAGACCATTAATTCTTCAGCTTTAACATGCAAATGAGGAAACAGTGTATAATGATGAATACTATTTTAAGACCTGGCTATAAAATATTTTTCATTTTTACTCTAATAACCCAACGACTCTGGAAAATGTTTTGATAAGCGTATGTCTATATATACTGGTTTGTACTACACAAGTCAACCAAACACAGCAAGTGTGTGTTAAAACGTTTTGCCCAGGGCTTGTTTAGGGTATCTGGATAGTAGATTTTCAATGCTCACTACTGTTGATGTGATGACAGCCTAAACACTGAAATCCTAGTCCACAACATTAACGAAAACAAACAATATATAAAGGTAAAATGTTTACTCACAAACACTGTTGGTTTTGGCTTGGACTCATCATAAACCTCATCCTCTGCACTTTTCATCGGTACTTTAGACTTACAAACTGAAGATCCAGGTGTGGCGTTAAGCTGAGGTGGCAAGATATTACCAGACTGCCTTGAACACATGCTGATAAGAACCTGCTTCATGACAGACAATTCCTGGAAAGTGGAGATGACATAATATGAAATCAGTTGGAGAGGTACAGCCCGGAAAAGATTACCTTTGGAAACATATTACTGTAACCACACGAAGACCACAAACTAATCCACTACAAACACTATTATGGTTGCTATTCCTAAGGTTGACTTTTGTTAAAAGAATAATTGCTTTTGCAGATGGGCCATAAGACAACATCTACATGTGGCAGTAAAGACATTAAATTTAATGCAATGTGGATTGCATTCAATGAATTATTGAACCGGGACTTGCCAGTAGACATCTCACATAAGGCATATGCGGGTCTCCTTAATTCATTTCTTTTAGCAAAGTATGGCCCTATGTTCAGTCCAAGCTATTACGGAGTCCCACAATCTTGTTAGTGGTGTGGCCACAAACTTCATACTTTTAAGTCGTACCGACCAGCAGTCACCATTTCATCTCTGAACATGTCATCTCTCAAAAGCCACTTGAAAACCTGGTACTATTGCCTAACAAGGGTATCAAAGTCCATCCTATTGGTGTTTCCATCTTATGAAATTACAAAATACATATTTAAAATATAATGAATCCCTGTGTGACTATAGTAGGTTTCAGGGACCTAGTATTTACCCAGTTTAAATTTTTTCCTTTTATTGAGTAAACTGAAAAGTAAAAAAAATAAAAAAATAAAAAATACTACTGATTAAAAGGTGGTTGAATCATTCAAGTGCTGAAAACATTACTTAAATTTAAAAAGAATGCAAAAAGATGTGTTCAGTCTCTCTGTATGATATTTAAGAGTAGAAATCCTCATCTTCAGACTCTGATGAATCCATATGATCTACAGACACAGATGGAGAGACATTTTCTAAAGAAGAGGAGACAATGCTGACTGGGCGTGGACCTGAAATATAGTAACGTCACTACAAAGTTCATAGTGATGCAAGAGAAACAAACGCTTTGTAAAACAAGCGGTAGAACTGGACTGATCACTTCACAATGCAGCAAGGGCACCAAGTAGAAAATATATATATATTATAGATATAGAACAGTAACATATTTATAACCAGCACAGACCTACCTTGAAAAATAGACTGTTAAAAATATCCGTAAAATATTGTTGACATATGTAATATTATACGAATAAATGGCTACAATAAATAACATCGCATGCCACATAAGAATTTCAAGAAAAGGCCATCTGTGAACTGACAGATAATCAAATGCATTCTGTACTTAATGTCCATTATAATAATTGCCCTGTACGTGTAATCATTTTCTCTATCAATTCTGTGCCTCTTCTAGGTCGAGACCAGTCTCCTAGTCATTTAATATTTCTATTTATCGCTCTCTGACCATATGCGCTGGCATGTAAAAAAGCTCACTGCAGCTGTCTGTGTGGATTGCATACTTTATGCCAACATGCCACTGGAAGTTGTAAAGTCGGCAAAAATTATGCCAGGGGGAAAATAGATATACTATAAATGCATTATCAGCTACACTTTCATTCATACGAAGTTTTTCACAGCGATATTCTGTTGTTATAGTTCACCAGTGGAAAGATGTTTCAAATTCGGATAGGAAATAAAATAAATAAATACATAAATAAAATTTCTGAATTACATGAATAAATCTGAATAAAATTGTCTATTAAAAAATCATTAAAAATTCATAACATATGCAATTCCACACTACTGAACAGACTGAACAGAATGTTTATCAAAATAACTGTTAGTCGACTCATATATGCATGTGGGATGTCAGATGACAACTCTACTTGCACGGCAATCCCATTAAATTCCGGCCTGTATAAGTACAAGGCATGCAAACGCAAGCGGATGTTTAAGCCACCTGAAATAAAAACTTTCACATTTTATGTTACAAACACGCATTGATAACATTCTATGAACGAGTATTCCATGAAATGTAACTTGTTCAAACAAGAAGCTGCTGCTATGGGCTTGTGTGTTTATATAGCAGGTGAGATGTGATGGTGCGACAAAGCTAACAGAAGACAAGCACCCGCCGCCGCACTTGCTATCTGGGGAAACCACCCTTTAAACAAACCAGACCATATTTTGTGGGGGAAAACAAGATTAAGGACATGTGACTATAAGGTGTAATTACACCACAGACTATAAATATGTGCATTTTCAGTCCCACATAAATCTTTCATCCTTTTTGTATAAAAAGAACCAGAGAACTGAAAGTAATTCAGTGTCAAAAAAAAAAAAAAAAAATTATGATTTTCCCTGAATTTTCCTAATTCAAATTTGTTAGAATTTTTAATATGGGCAAATTCATTTGACTTCTGAGATTCTAGAATATAAGAACAGAATTCATAGAATATATAGTTCATTTGTGAAACGTAATTATAGATACAATTGTTGTTTTATTTTCTAACTACTATGCTATTACATTTATAATAACCATATATAATAATGATGATAATAATAATCTAATTTACATGCGAAAGTCATCATCGTATTTTCTGATTGCTACAAACATGTTACTTTTCCCCAGGGAGCAGGTGTATAAGTAGATATGACAACTGCAAAGAGATCCCACGGGGCAAGTCACCTGCTCACCTTTACTGCGTACCACACCAACCATTGCTCTGATCATACTCATGATATGCTGCTTTATTAAAAAGTTGGAGAAGAATTCGAAACACATTTAAGGTTACCCTATTAAACCTGATTTTTCATGTGATGATATTGTGTGTTGATGATCCCCATGTTAGCTATTCTCCTGCATACTACACACACCTTAAAAATAAACGTTAAAGTTATTAAATGGAAATGCACTGGTTACTATAGATGAATACAATATGTAAATGAAAAGGCCAAAAGGATTAGATCAATAGAGGAATTAGCGCTGTAATTTAACAGAAACTGCACAAATCATACACTGCTGCCATCTATCGCTCTACAGACACACTGCAATACGATTTTCTCAGTCAATTGTCTCATACATGTGTCATACCTACCAAGCTTGGGAATCATACAACGAACGATTATTTTCTTTCATTTCCTTCAGAAGTGATACCTTACACTTCAAAAGTGACACATGAGATTTTTGGCCTTCACTGTGAAAATCTAAGAAATATGTCAACGTCAGTGTGGCATCTTAAGAATTCCCTGATGCCTAATGACTGACACTTCAGAAGTCTAATCTGAGAAAAAGATTACTCATGCCATTTTCATTCATAAGAACAAAAAATATTTATTACTAAACTGCAATGTCCTGGAACATTTCTAGCTGGAAAAATACTAGGATCTGAATTACCTCTCTGTGATTCAGAAGCCTTTCGAGATCTGCAGCCATGTTGTTTTTTACTTGCAGCAGAGCAGTCTTCTCCTTTTTTAGAATTCTGGGAATAAAAATGACAGCAGAATTCTGCTTACAGGAAAGGGATGCTTTGTCATACACAGGGAAACCCAACAACAACAACAACCCAACAGACATCACTCTCAAAATACAACACAAACAGCATTGCTAATACTAAGCTCATTTTAAACTCAATTAAAGCCAGGCATAATCAGACTTCCTTACTTCATTAACGCAGACAGCGCAAATGCATTTATTGATTAATCGTTATTGGTTCGTTAGCTGAGACTGAACGTTGTTAGCCAATTAGTCACTTTCTAACAGGTTAATTATGAGAGAGAGCTTTTACCAGATACAAGATACAAAGTTTGTTTTGCTGGATTTTGTGTGTTGCAAGTTCTTCATGCGGTAATGAATTGTGGTAATCCAAATGAAATGGTTGCCAGAAAGAGATACACTGGACTAACAAAATAACAGGAACATGCCCATACCTGACAGTTTCCTCCAACTCTGAGATATGTGCTTTCTGTGCACTGATCTGGACATCTCTCTGACGAATTGTATCAATTAGGTAGCTTTGAGGTTGCTGGGCTTTCTGGAGGAGCTGATTGGCTGCTTCAACCTAAAAAACAGAAACGGTTATTTTCCATCCTTCCATCAGCTTATGCTGGTCAGGGCTGCAGGGGAGTCTGAGGCTGCTATCCCATGCAGCACAAAGTACACCCTGTCCTTTGCAGGGTACACACACGCAAACAACAAGCAGGTGGGGAAACCAGTTAGCTGAACTACATGTGTTTGGAGTGCAGGAGGCAGGCTGTGTGGGGTTTGAATGTTCCTCTGTGTCATACAAGTTTCACCCTTGGACTCCAGTTTTCACTTGTCCAAAGTCACGCAATTGTGACTGATGTCTCCAAAATGCTTATGACGTTTGTGTAAGTAATAAAGGACTGGATTCTGCTCTATGGTGTACCCCGGTCTTGTGCCCTGTGCTAACTGGGATAGGCTCCAGAACCCCGCCCATGACCCAGACCTGGATAAGCAGTCAAAAGTTGGATGGATTGATTTTGCTAATAAAACCCATAACTTGTCAGATGAAGAGCGAAATCTAAACATGACCTATGAACTTACAAATCATTTGTCTTGGCCATGAGATGTGTGTCACTTTTAAAAATGTAATCTGCAGGCATTCAGCCTAAATACACAGTCACCTTTGCATACAAAACCGAAAGAAAAAATAAAAAACATGAGATGTCAACTTCAGTTCCTTGTGTTAACTCAAACTGCATGGCTATGGGTAGAGGTCAGCCAGAATCGTGAAAAGAAAACAACGCTTTTCTGATGCATGGCAGAGAGACGCACAATCAATCATATGGCAGAGCTGAATGAGCTATTTACTCTTGGTGTGAACTGCTCTTGGGATCACTGGCAGTGTGTGGACTTCCCATGTGTTGTGAAGGCTTCTCTTTCATATACATGTGGTGGCATGAGAACAACATCAAGTATAAAAGAAGAAACTACTACATACAAGCAAAATGTTAAGGCCATCTTTCCATAATCATTAAGTATGGCAATCAAATGCTGCACTCACTTAAATGTCAAAGAAGTAATATTACTGAAGATGAATTATCAGACTGTTTTCATTAATATATAATACTACAGAGGGAGATTCACCCTAGTTAATAACTTTTAGAAATTCTTTTCTATGGACAGTATATTTTCCCAGCCCTGACAATTAGATCTCTGACGCCAGACATCATGACTTTCTCCTTGGATTTTAAAGTCAGCACTTCTCAAGAGCTCCAACATGTTATGACTATGTTACTCTTAAAATGCTGATCAGACAGTAACTTTGGTGCAGAAAATTAGAGAATATCCAAACTACAGCAAAAAAAAAAAAAAAAAAAAAAAGTGGATAATATATTAGATAAGATATTTTTTTTTATCAAAAGACATGGTATTTGACATATAACCCTGAGTCTTGAAGCATAGTGATGCTGAATACAGCAGCACCAGAAAATTACGGAAGCATTCATTTGGGTGAAAAGGAAGAAAACAGCAACAATCAAAGGACAGCTTATCAAAGCTGCACGTAAAGAACGCTTCGTAAAACTGAACTGCTAAATCCTATAGCAGTGACTCTGTTAAGTAAGATACCTCTTCAGCCATCTGGCCAACATGAGCAGACTGTCTCTCCAGATCCCTTCTCAGCAAGGTGTTCTGTTTCTCTAGTTCCAGCAACCTCCTTGCCAGGTGAACACTGGGAACAAAACAAAATGTCAGCCACACACACTGTAGTAGTTGATGTAGCGTGTATAGATTGGGCCTGGGAGGTGGCTGAAACTTGGAAACAAGCCAGCTTCCCCCCCCCCTTCATAAAAAATGGACTGCTTACCATTGCTTTAATCGCCTTTTGGCTGTTGTTGGCACATTTGCACCATAGCCATATGAAAAAAGAACTCTTTCAGCATCATCTTCATTTTCCACTGTTTACAAAACAAACAATTAGAAAAATATACTCAAACGAAAAAGCAAAAAATATCCTCATTGGCGATAGGCTGGAGCGAGAATGTTACTATTGGGCTAAAATTTTGATGAAATGCATTTCTATTCTATTAAAATATAGTAATAAATGGTTAACGCCCCAAAGCATTTTTTACTAGGTAGAAAAACAAAATCTGGCCTCCGCAGCCTCTTTTGTTTATTTTGCTGAAATGGGAAAGGAGATGTCTTGACATATGCAGTACGTATGGGTGGTGCTTCCCGCAAAATTGCTGTCTACACAGAAAATACTAACAACAGCCTGGTGTCGGCATAGGCTCTCGCCATACATTACACTGAGCCAAAACACTGGCAGCTGTGAAGTGGGACTTAAAATACACAGTTTGATTTCTCCTCATTTAGATGGACTGAGAAAATGTATGTTCTTCCATAGCCTTGTTATTCCCTCCAACTGTTTCTATTAATCTACAGCGGTTGAGCAACCTCAGACACAGAAGACCTCCATGACACTAATGTCATCCTAAGATTAGGGCAGTCATCAATCTTTCACACTCCCAATGTCACAAAGGCACTTAAAATACATATTAAAAGCATCAGAATAAGTATCTTTTTGTTCTTCTTTCATTCCATCAGATGCAGAATAAAAACAGGAGCTTATCTATGGTTTTTTTCACAGGTGCCATAGAACATTTCTACAGAAACATCACCTTCACAACAGACCATTCAGAAGTCATAGACAGTTTAAGTAAATACATCCTGTTGTTACTTAACCACATTCTACCAAGACCATTACTAAGAAACGGGACTTAACTTAATTGAAAAGGTGTAATGTATGGCTTCATAATTTAAGACAACTTTGTTGAGACTGAGAAAAAAATCCCCAAATATAGCACCGCAAAGGCTATACAGAAGACCCTTATTAGCCAAGTAAATTGAACACCTGTACATCAAACTGGATCACTCTCTCTTTTCTCAAAGATGTTGCATCTCGTCTAGAGTTAAAACGATTAAAATAATGATTAAAATAAGTACCAAATATGGAATGGGAATTTCAGGCATTAATCTGTGCAGGAATGCTGGTAATCTGGGTATTGATTTCTATTTAGGATAAATAAAAATCAATATAAAATTCAGAACATGAGAAACCCAAATAACCAAGTTTAACACACACGCAAAAAAACATCAGCCAACCCACTTTCAGCTGCCTGCATGGTGACATCATCAAGCTCTTTCTCTAGCTTCTCATACGTTTCTAGGCGTGCCTGATGTTCTGAGTTTTGAGCCTGTAGTTCTGTAATCCGTTTCTCTGAGGACATCTGAAGGTGGTAAAATTCTTTAGTCAAGACCTGGTGAAAAATATAGTGATTTTAGACCAAAAATGACAAAACTGTAAAAGCCTGTTAATCAAGGCTGGTTGACAGGTGTAATACCCAACAATGTGAAAGACAATGGGGTACCATCAGGAATGAGTAGGCAATAAAACAGCAGTCAGTGTTTTAATGTGGTAACAGCAATACATGTTTTTGAGTGCACTTA
Organism: Petrocephalus schoutedeni; assembly: GCA_026780765.1. Lineage (NCBI taxonomy): Eukaryota > Metazoa > Chordata > Actinopteri > Osteoglossiformes > Mormyridae > Petrocephalus > Petrocephalus schoutedeni. Next base: position 40,122,752 of record JAODKL010000001.1, on the reverse strand, counting down.
CACATTATAGCCTTAGCCAAACTCAGAGCGAACTGCACTTAGTTTGAAATGATTAAATAGGATGTATGTGACGATCCATGTCCAAATTAGGCAACTTGCCTCCAGCTTCTTCTGGTGCTTCTCACATTCTATTTGGCACTGGCTGAGATTCTTGGCCGTTTCCTCCTGCACCATCTGAGCGCGCTCCACTTCAAAGGACTTCAGTTTCACTTGACTGAGCAACTCAGCCACCCTGCTGTCTGTGCCGAGCTGAAGCTGTCTGAACCTGGAAAGGCAGGACAGCTGGCAGCCAGGCTAGCGACTGACGGGTCATGGGGCAAGTGAATGCATAAAGCCCGCCAAATACAGTGCGCTTTCATTTTTAATGTGCTTTTTATTACAGTAAACCAGCACAGCAAAAGGTGTTTTCATCCTATCCCCCCCCCCCCCATCACATTCAAGACAAAAAAAAATTCTATATATAATATATATATATATATATATATCAGATCACTTTGGAAAAAAACCACATTTGAATTATGCAGAATCAGACAGCTTACAACTGTGAAATTGTAGAAATTGCTGAAGCACCAACTGTAGAGTTCTATTTATCGAGAAATTTTACACGCACATATTTCATTTTTTTTTGTTGCTTCAAGCAGGTCTCTCATTCTAGGAAAACAGGCACACTTTATCTCACTCTAAGCCAGTGACAGTTACAGAAATCACCTAAAATTCCTTGTAATTACATCTTTAAAGCGGCTCTGTTATAGATGTGACACCAACAAATTCTTATTTTCCACGGTTTTCTTAAAATAGAAACGCAGAAGCTTAACTATTCAAACATCTCAGCTGCAGTGGTGCATCTGCCATTCCTGGCTCATAGGGCACCCCATGTGACTCTGGACGATCCTCCCCCCCTACCCTGCTGACACCGCCACCCGCATAAAAACTCAGAGAATGCTCAACAACTGCTCCGAGGAGCTGCAAGAATCTCAAGCATGCAGAGCGGCAGAGGATACACTCCTCTCTGACATCAGTAAACAAGACATGAAAAGCAGAGTGAAATCTACGTTTTTCGCTTAATTTCAGCAGGTACACACTGTTTCAACCATACACAAACATCTCTAGTGACAAATGAGAGAAAATAAAGCAGTAAATCTGGGAAAAAAGCAGTCTCGTGTAAGAAGTAACTGCTTTAAAACCAAATTCATAGGCAACAGAGTTCACATGACAAAAAAATGTAACGCAGAGCTGAAATAAAATGAGGTAATCGAACATTCAGGCCAAGCGGTTTAACGTTCGTTTCACAATATTCAGGAATTCCCTCAATCTCTCCCACATGCATCATAAAATGATCCATAAGACGTTCATAACAAGACAGCCTTCAAAAGACATGTCCCTGAACAGAAGGATAACACTTACTGCTCCAAGATCTTGTCATATTTTTCTAGAGCTTCTTTTTCAGCGGCGACAGCTCTATCTTTTTCCACTGTTGCATTGTCTCTTGCTTCACGCAGGTTTCTGGTTGTAAAACGACAATAAAAACAGGAAGAAAATCATTATCCTTAAACGTATACTGTGCTCTCAGCTAGCTGAAATTAATTGTATTTGAAGAATGGCAGATCTGCTTATTTACACGATACAATGATTTTCCATTCATTTAAAATCAATAGTTAGTAAGCAGAACTATTACCGGCCAATAAAAAAAAAAAAAAAACTCATCAGACTCATCAGAATTTAAATATTTAGGATTTTTTTTCTCTTCACCTGTTTTCACGCTCATATATCTCTTTTGACGTTCTTTGGAGACTGTCGATTTCCTGATTGGTTCTAAGTCGGATCTGTTCTAGCTCAGCACGGAGCTTGTTCTCATACTCAGTCTTGTAATGATCTCTTCATGGCAGAGGAACAGAAAGACACAGAAACAATTATTTATGCAGATTAAGCGAATATGCAACATAAACAATTTAATCACACAAGATCGGCAATCTTGGACTACCTTGGACCCCCAGAAGTCCCCCCCCTCCCCCCACTTGTAAGTTTTTGGTTCTTCTCCTCCTTTGTCATCTAGCTTTCTTTTATTTATTCTCCCTATCTTGTTTTCCCATTTCCCTGTTATTGTTTGTATTAGTCTGTATATTTGATGTAGTAAACGCCGTGGGGTGACTCGGTTGTGAAGGGCACTATATAACAAATTGAACTGAATATAAGAACAAAAAAAAAAAAGGGAAATTAAGAATCTTTCCTCCGAAAATGTAAAAGTGTTTAGAGCAATAAGAGACATACAAGAAAAGAACTGGGAGAAAATCCAATGAATAAAAGGCGGCGGTAGTGATGTGACAGCACACCCCCTTGGCAATAGCGGGCGGCCGGGAGCTGTGCTGCCCCCTACTGCCCACCTCGATGCCACGTATTTCTCATAGGTCTCCTCCCGGGCCTTCTTGCTTTCCTCCAGCTGGGACTGCAGCCTTTCCAGACGGTCCTCCTCGTGCGCACAGCGGACGCTCAGCTCCGTGTTCTGACGGTTCAGGTATTCCTTGTCCTTCTGTAGAAGGGTGACTGACTGCTGTAGGCTAGCCACCTGATAGAGTTTGGAAGTGCACAAAGTGAACCAGACAGCGACATCATTCATAATAAACAGCAAAAGCAACAGTACGCAATGTACTTTTATACAGAAAGACATATACATATTCTTTGATACAGAGATCATCATACAGGAGAAAAAATATAGCTAAATCAAGAAATTTGACCATTGTTTGTATGTTACCATAAATTTAAATCACACTATACACACACACAACCTCATTTCCTAAAATATGAATACACACACACATATATACACATATTTATTTCTATTTATTTATTATATATATATATATATATATATATATACACACACACACACACACACACACACATTAACATTTATGCAGAACTTTGTTGACTGAGATTTGAACCAGCACCCATCTCATCACCAGCAGTGTCCTATCCCACTTTAAAAAAGGGTGCATAAGCCTAATCGCCTGCTTTTTTGGGGCAGTTCTCAAGCGCAATTCAAAGCAGGTGCAGAACTTGCTTATCTACACTCGGGCCAATCTGAACGTTCCTTTGTAGCTGCAGATGACACAGCAAGTATATAAAAGGCAAACAGGGGAAAATATTATAGGAAACGTGACATTTTACCTCTTTGCTCAAGTGATCCCTTTCCTTAGTCTGTGCACTATGTACCACTTCGAGGGTTTCCAGCCGCCTTCTGAGTTCAGTAATTTCGGTCTCAAAGGCATCTCTTTCACTATAGACACAAGAACACAAACATGTACTCTGTTCGCTTAAAGTCCTGGTTTAATTTTGCTGTTGTGTTTTATAACCCATCCATGTAATCCCAAACAATTACTGGGCACCAGAACATGCTGCGATGTATCACCGTTTCACTTTGCTGTAATTTTCTCGCTTGAAATCCCCTTCCTGAATCAGTTGCTTGGTGTCTGCCAGCTCTAAAGTGACACGCTGACACCTAATCTCCAGTTCAGTGCGAATTCTCCTCTCTTCTTCATAGCTCTTAAAAACACATAATGGCATTTAAATTCCAGATCTAGAAGAGTAAACATCCAATAAAAATGAATTAAGCTGGCCTTTTCAGAAAAATAACATTCTTTCTACATTAATCAGAATAATCATGCAAACCGGAATTTTTTAATTCACAAGTCTTACAACATTTACATTTAATAAATACTTCCCAAACCACTATACAGTAATCCATAAGGGCTAAGGTATCAAAATTGTTTAAATTCTCAATTCATACCTCCATTAGGGATTTTAGCTGGACTCTATGGCCATCCAAGTCTTCCGACAGGCCATTGTTTCTGAGTTGAAGTTCCTTCATTTGAGCCCTCAATTGGTTCACAACTTCAAAGAACCGCACCTGCATCCCGAAAGGAAAGTATTCAGAACCTCCTTTCTCCTCACAACATGGTTTCACGTCATAGTTGTGAAGAGATTCTCAACCTAGCAGTACCAAGTACCAATACTATACTGCAGGACAGAAATTCTACTTTATTTATGTATACCTTAGAGCAGTGTTTCCCAACCTTTTCTCTACAACACTTTCCATAAGGCAGCGTTTTTCGAGCAGTGTGCCAGGGTTGAAATAGTACATCACTTTGCAAAAGTCTATAGCAGTTGATGAAAATTATGTTTAAATGATCTTCATGTTGGTGTAAAATTATGATGATACAGCCAATAAGGTGGGTTACCTTAATATCTAAATTACCACAGTATTAGCAGCAACCATCCAATACACCAATGATTTTTTTTTTTTTTTTTTTACTCGGACAATAGCACACCTCATATGGCTAAACAATACTTCAAAAACTAACCAACCAACTAACCAATTAAGTGTGCTAGTGGTGAAATTTAATGAATACATGGAGAGGTACCCCTGAGGAGAGATCTGGGAACTGAAGAGGTGTTGTTCTAGCAATCCTGCAAGATAGCAGCCTAAGACGTCTGCGCTGTACCTTGGCTGGATATATGTTTGTGCATATAAATAATAATAAATAAATTCCTCACAGATACATATTCCGAAATGGACAGCCTCTCCTCCGGAAGCTGCTTAAGTTCACTGTACTTTTCCTCGGTCAGCTCCAGTTCTCTCAAACTTCGGCGTATATCTCCCGCTTTTCCACTAAGCTGTCTGTTGGTCTCCTCCAGCTGCTTTTGTCGCAAAAGAATAGTGTCCATTTCTTGCTTCCGTAAAGCTTGGTGTTTTCTGTTTAGAAATAAGCATCACAGCCAAACTGAAGAATATATGGGAAAAGGCCTCAGTTTTTTTAAATACTCCATCTCTGATTCACTGGACCACCAACTCATAACCCATAAAGGACCCACACAAACAAAGATTAATAATCCTTGTAACCTGGTTTCTTCTTGTTGAAGTTTAAGTTGGCTGTCAAGTCGCAGTGTGAGAAGCTGTTTCTGATGAAGGGCATCATTCAGCTGCTCTTCCAACTCTTCAATCTGTGCAGATAATCACAACATCTGGTCCACTCAGTCACACACACACACACGATACATCACGTAACGCGGCCCAATGCGGGCCTCAGCGTCGGTTTATTGTCATCTCAGCTCTATGACGTTTGGGTGATACATTGAAATGAAACATCGTTCCTCAGTGGAAACAGTATATAAATAAGGAAAGTATGTAAAAAGGATTAACATGAGCGTAAAATATAAATATGGACCCAAATCAGTTAAATATGAATAAAAACATTCAAACACTTGAATAGTATCTTCAGTGATATAAACAAACAAACACTAACATTCCGACTGTGTGCATCCAGTACTGGGCACTGTCTGAAATGACATTATCAGGTCCTATCGAGTCCAGCCCCATCTTACCATGGTAAGGGCGTCTTACCTTGGTGAGGTGATCTACCTTGAGGTTATCGATCACCAGGTTCTTCTGTGACAGCTCGATCTTGAGCAGCTGGAGGCTGTGCAGCAGCTCTTTCCTCTCGATCAGCTGCCTGGTGACCTTCTGCGCTCCTTCCCGCTCCTCGGAGGACGAGATGTCTTCGGTGGGGACCGTCGTCTCCAAGCTGAAGTCTTCCGACTCCAGCGAGCTCGACACGTTTGCCGCAGCATTTCTGTGCTTCTTGGGAGGCATCGTTCGGCGCTGCGCCGCCCCGGCGCGATAGCAGCAGGCCGAACCGGCGAATAAAAAGCCGCGGGAAACGCTGAAAGGCTGCCTAGTTATTTTCGGGGATACTTAAGCGGTTCATTCAGCTGCCTAAATAGAAGGGAAATATTTGTTTCTGCAGCCAGAAGCTTAAAATTCGTTATGTTCAAACATTATTACAAAATGAAATATGTAAAACAAAAAAAAAAGCTCGGTGCCTTAGGGAGTAAAAGATATTAAAACGGCTAACTGTAAATTCAGGACAATGCCCATTTATAAACCTAGGAAAAAAAACGCCGTTGCGACGACGGTGTCCTATTTGTAAAGCCGCCGCAGTAACTTGTTACTTTAGAGAGCAGGCGGTGTCTTTTTCAGCCTGGCGTCGCCGTAACGGCCGCGTTGCTAAGCGGCTAGCCACCTTAGCGACGGGGCTAGCGGCCGAGCAGCGCTTCGCTTTTCAATAATCCCGCGCCAGGGGACTGCAAACGGCCTGCCGAGAAACTCAGTCAGCGCCTACTGATAAACCCGACAGTTATTCAATAGCCGCCATACCGCCATGAACGCAAGTTATATACGCAGCTTTTCTCTAGTCATTTAGATAAATAGTTTTTTTTTCGTTTTCCTCACAAATTAAGTGCTTCGCGTGCAGTGAAGTGACCACCGACCCACAAGGGGCGCTAACAGTAAACGAAATCATTTTTGCTACCTTAACCCGGAAGTGATACTTTTAAAATGTATAAAGCAATGGTCACTAGTTGTTTTCAGGTAGAAATCTGTTCGGGATGGGGTGTTTTATTTAACATGCGGGCTGGTTAAAACTTTTGAAAAGATTTTTACCACATGAGGGGAGGAAAAAAAATGACATTCATAGTCTCTCTCCAGTGTCAAAATGCTTTATTTCACCAGACTTATTAGATTCTTAGTAAAGAATTCAAGTTCACTATATGTTCCATTTATCGTTATAATGTATAATAAAAATTTCAGATCATACAAATATTACAACTGTCATTTAATTGACCATCAGGTCCACAATTAAAAATCTTTAAATCATAACCATAGTGATGGAATAATTCAAACCCCAAAACAAACAGTTGGGATTCTAGGTAATCACAATCAAGTAACTACTGGGAGGTGGGCTTGTTCAAGGTATCAAAACTCATTTTCTCCATCACTACCAGTAACTTAGGAGGGAGAACAAGCTTGTGCAAGTAAAGAACATTATTCATCAAGTTATCGTAATTCACATTTGCATGAGTGCCATTAAACTCATTTTGTGATTTCATGTCGAGCAACAACCTGGACATGATGTGGGCAGCTTCAACTTGATTATCAGTGGTGCAGATTAAACATCTGTCAAAATAAAGATACCACAATTGAGAAAATTATGGAATATTTAATGCCTGTAACACTTTAAACACACATCAAATCTCACCCCAATGTGCACATGCATTATAAGAAAGATAAAACTGCATAAAATGGCAGCTCGTTACCTTTGACTTAACATGCTGACTTTTAGCAAATAAAACGGCTTCATCCGACGCATGTGCATCAAGTGATTCCTTTGTTTGACTGTCAGAATTAATCCCATCCATTATGCCGTTTGTAGCAACTGAATATGTATTGTAACCACTGTCCACCTAGAGAGAAGAGAAAAATCAAAAGTCAGCAGGCAGAAGGCTGGACAATTAAGACAACAATACCACAAGTATATACAACCAGTATACAACTCCTTTATATTCAGTATATACTGTACATATAAACATCACTCTCACCCATGCGTTTATGTTTCTCATGGAGAGCAAGATAGGATAGGTGAAATAAAATCTCCCCAAGGGAATAAAAAACGTATTACTATTCTATTCACAAGAAATGTTGGAATTTCCATCATTCAACAGTAATATCAAGCACCAATATCAACAACTGAATTAGGAAAAACTGATATGTCAGCCAAGCAATTCTCAGTGCCAAAGTTGTGTACAGACCTGCATACTGTTGTCATAAGGCATGGTGCTCCCTTCGGCCAAAATCGAGCCAAACATATTAGAATTCTCCATGTTTGTCATGCTTCCTGTCCTCGAACTGGTTAGCCGCATAGGGCTGCTGTCCACCTCGTCCCTTGACCAGCTACTGTAATCCTCCTGACTTTCAGCTGGCTCCTCCATATTCACTGTGCTATTATCTCCTTGTTTCTCGGCTTGCGCTAGCTTAGGGACTGCCACATTACTGTCGTCAAGTTCAATTATATCCTGCAAGGCCGTTTTATATCTTCCTGCGTGGGAGGGCAGAGGGGCGGAGCTCATGTCCAGCTCAGTAGTGGGCAAAGTGCTGTTAGGGTGAATGTTTTCCTTCTCGACAGTAGGTGACATCTGCAAAGGGGAAGTCCGGTAATAAGGACGTGCCCAGGCCATGCCTCCACGCTGAACTGGAGAACAGCTTTTAATAGGAGAACATCCCTCAACAAAAGGACTCGCAGCACAACTGTCAATGCTGGAACTTCCCAAAGCAATTCTGTCTGGGGTTGTGAAGCTTAACTTCTTCCTCTCGCCTGCAAAAAAAATGAGTTCAATCTACAGTGAAACCACCAGCATAACAGTTTCATTGCATGAGCATGCATCATGATAGACATACAGCTTGAAAAGTGTCTTCGAAATGCATGGCTAGAAACATACTGCTTCCCACAACTTACCAGTCAGTGGAGTTTTCGAATGCTGGAGAACAATGGGGGACAACATGGGAGACTTAAAACTGGGGGGTGAATTTTCCGGAAGCATAGGACTCGTCGCACTGCCCAAGCTATAATTTCTGCACCTGCCTTGAATTGGACTTGATGAGAACTGCCCCTAAAAAAAAAAAAAAAAAAAGATGGTAACAGATCAAATTTCTGTGAAAGTAAACTTAAGCTTAAGTATAATCTTTCAAATATATTTCATTTAGAACATTTTAGAATAAGGTCTTAACAGAATCAGAATAATGTTAGATATACTCACAGACGATGGTGTTAAGGCAGCAATTCCACAATGTCGTGGAGACATGTCAACAGAACCCAATGCCCCACTTTTTCCATGAAATTTGTTTTGGGGGCTTTGCTCTGGACTGGAGGGTGTAGATGACTCTGATCCACTCCCATTGCCATCAAGAAAGAGCTTTCGCCGCAGAGAGGATGAGCTTAAGCTCTCCTGAGCTTGCTCTGAAAACTCTTCCATTTTGTAGTAATCTCCTATTAACATAAGGGAGGGAGACATTCATGTTGTTCAAATCAAAACAGGAAACAGGCATGCACAATTAAAGACACTGTAGAATATTTACAAATTTCACATGCCACCAAGCTGAAGAATTAAGAGGTTATGAACATTTGCTTCTCTGCTTTTTAAAGTGTAAGTGCATATTTACCTAATATCTTTTGAAGATTGAAATTAATAGGTAAAGAGAGTACAGTTTGACAGGTAGCTGTGAATGAAAAAGAGAAAAAAAGGACAATAATTATACATGTGATGGCAATTTTCTAAGATTACTCAGAATCACAAGATTTCTCCCATAGCCTTTTCAGATATCATTGTAACAAACATTTTACAAGAAGAAAGAGAAAAAAAAAAAACACAAACCATTGCATTTCCCCTCAGGACAATTTTCTTCAGAAATCCTTGGGGAAATTGAATCTAGAGAGTGGAATTTCAGCAGAATCAATTCATGTTATTGGAATGATCATACAATTTTAGCTATTTAATCCCTTTGTGGCACACTTCAGATAACCGTTTAGTCCACTGATGCTTCATTCAGCCATGTAAAGTATGAAAAGTTGGAAGCTGACTTGCTAGGCATTAATGCTGTATTACTTTATAAAAAACTCTTGGAAAAAGTTAGAGCTAGACAAAGCTGGTAGAACTGGTAATTGAGAATGAAATTTAGACTTACTGATTTCAAACTGCACCTGTGATGATTGCTTATCCTCTGGCGCGCTCCAAGGTGAAGGAACAATTGTTTTCTTTGTGAAAAACTGGAGTTAAAGAAACAAAGGTATTCAATCACAGGTTGACGAAAACCAGGAACGCATTAACAAGTAACTACTTCTATTCCTGACGTGCCAGCCATCACACACCAAGACAGCATTCCATCTTTACAAAACAGATAGAACTGCACTTTTACTATACATGTACTATATTTACAATCACATGTAAAAACAACTCAATTAACGTGCTATTCATACATCGTGCATAACATTTCTTGCATTATGTGTACTAAGTCTCTGCAGTTAGTCTCAAGTTTCTGCAATATGCATCTTTACCTATGCACTATATACCTTGGTGCACACATTTCATTAAAGTATATCTTAAAAGCACACTTGTGTCATAAGTAGAATGAACTTTACCTGCTCGATCGCATACTGTCTTTTTTCCTCAATCACTTTATCAGTCCTATACATTTGCAAAAAAGATGGGAGAATGTTACCAATAATGTGAATAACATGGACCTCTCTGTGCCAACTCTTGCTGTTTTAACCAAGACATTTGGATTTTTCAGAATTCATGCTATAACAGAAAGACCAAGAGTTGTGCTGCTGAATTGTTGGACTGCAGCACATAACTATTCACTGTCAATAAAGCAGTTACCGGCAATTCGCTGTACAGAGCTACCAATACAATTTTCCTTTGGTTCATAATTTTATTAACCAGTACTATAAGTATAACATAATGAATCCTTTGACATTAACAGAAATACAAATTATGAAAAAGGCTAAGTAGATACTCCTTTGTTTTTTTTTAATCTGATCATTTACCTGGTTTGACTTAAGAACAGAGACTGACGCTGGATGTCTTCAGGATCAATTTCAACAGGGAGCAAACTTGCCATTTCATCTATGGACCATTTAAACTTTGCAGGTGTCTGAAATGGGACAGCATTTAACAAATTTCTTTATGTTAGTTCCCTAATTTGGTCAAACCCACCTTGCACAAGATTATACTGCTCTGCAAAAAAAAAGCTCTTATGGTGGCAGCGTCTAAATCTGTGTCAAGCTGGCTGGCGTGAGATTTTCAACTCATGACTAGTTTTGTTCACGCATTTACACGTATGTACCAGTTTCATTACCTTATAAACTGTCTGTAGGTTTTGCAAACTACCCAGGGCTTTTGGCGTAGCCAACTTTAGGTTTAAAAAGGAATAATACAGGATTTGCCGTAATATGTTTTGCGTGAGCGTTTGAAAGAGTCAGACGCGTGAGAGTTGACAACCCTGGGCAGTCTGGCAAATTTACTACCAGAATACAGTAACCCCCCTTCCCCAAACACACTTACAGCTGATGGACATTTCGAAGACTTAAACATAGAGGGACTAGCAACAACGGGCTCAAGCAGACGATGATAATCATTAGGACTTTCAAACGGGTTCAGAATGGCTGGTCGTCCAGGTGTTTCAGGCGTGACTTGGACCTCAGATATATCTCCCATCTCCCTTCCACCGTGGAGCCTACTTTGAAGGAGAAAGGAGGAGGAAAAACAGTTTTAAATAGATAAACGAGATGGGAACTGCATTTAAATGTCTGTATAATAGGAGGGGAAAGTCTCACTCTTCCAGCTCGACACATTTCATTTTAGCAATAGCAGCAAAAGTAAGCACTGTATTATTCGCATAAAACGTTCATTTCAAGTACTTACAGAAGCGGCAATTAAAAACAAAAAACAAATGTTACCCTGAGTGTGTCTAACGTTCGTTTTAATTTTCCCTCAGTGTGAGCTGACCAATCGAAATCAGGCGGAAATACTCAGTGACTAATCACGTTCATCTTTCGAGGCCATGCGTTTGACGTAATTTCCGTTTTTGAAATGTTGTAACTTTATTCTTCCGTTGAAATGACAGGCCGTGTGGCGCTCTGAATAGGATACGTGGTTGTGTTTGCTGTGCGATGACTGTAAATATAAAATAGATTTTTGTATACATACAAAAAAAGATAACATGGCAAGCGCTGCAAATCTTAATGCAGTTCGGGAAACAATGGACGGTAAGGTTAACTTAATTAATTAAAGTTATGCACGATGCTTAGACTGCTTAAACAAATACGAACGAATCCCGTCCATTTTACTGAACACTTAGGCGATTCCGTTACTTGTAAAGCTTTTGTGTGGCGCATCGCTTTACCAGATGACTATGTTGCGTTTTTGTTGGCTAGAAAAAGTCTTTTCTATAACGTTAGCTAACATTCCAAAATATCTAAAAAAAAAATGTATAACACATAAACATAGCACATACATCTGTAAACATGTATAACAAGACTTTAAAAAAATGCTACATCAATCTTGTTTAATACTGTATGAAACGACAAATGGCTTGTTTAGACTAAGTATAAAGATATTTAAAGGTCATGGATTGTCGAAAAAACAAGGTAAATGTATAC
>JAODKL010000001.1:40083142-40107944 GCA_026780765.1 Petrocephalus schoutedeni | reverse complement strand
CCCCCTTGGCATCCTCTCGATCTTGTTCCCTTACAAGCTGGAATTTAAAAGGAATTTTGGGGGGGTTGTATCTTTTACTGCTTTGCAGATGCAAATTATTTTTTTTATTGTGAAACAAACAAGAAATAAGACAAAAAAAGGGAACCTGAGTGTGCATAACTATTCACCCCCATAACTATTCACCCCCTCCTAGAGTCAATGCTTTGTACAGCCACCTTTTGCGGCACTTACAGCGACGAGTCTCTTCGGGTACATCACCACAAGCTTGGCACATCTAGACACTGGTATTTTTGCCCATTCTTCATGGCAAAGCACTCCAGGTCCTTCAAGTTAGATGGGTGCTGCTTGTGTACAGCATTCTTTAAATCATACCAGAGATTCTCAATTGAATTGAGGTCTGGGCTTTGACTGGGCCATTCCAGAACATTTTGGAAGGTAAACCTCCATCCCAGTCTCATATCTGTAAGATTCAAACAGGTTTCCCTCAAGAATTTCTTTATATTTTGCACCATCCATCTTTCCTCCAATTCTGATCAGTTTCCGAGTTCCTGTCAATGAAAAACATCCCCACAGTATGTTCTTCACTGTGGGGATGGTGTTCTCAGCATGATGAGAGGTGTTAGGTTTGTGCCACACATAGAGTTGTTCTAAAGTTCTATTTTAGTCTCATCTGACCACAGCACCTTCTTCCACATGTTAGGGGAGTCTCCAATAGGCCTTTTGGCACATTTCAAACGGTCTGCCTGGTAGGCAGGCTTTTCCTTGGCCCCTCTTCCATGAAGCCCAGGACGAGATTCAGCTCCACGCCCCCCAGAGCAGCAGAAAAATTTTGTCATTTATATTGAAAACATTTCAGTGGCACAGGGTATCTCACAAGAAAAGTACTGAAATATTAAAATGACATAACTATAATTTTACGAAATGCAGCCAGATTAATTTCATTCTCTATTTCTCACTCGCTCTCTTGCGCCCCCAAATCAAATGGCGCCCTAGGCGATCGCCCATATCTGAATATAGGCCAGATGATAGTTGATGCGCACGTAACAAATTTTCTTGAAGCAGTTGCCTGACATAGACTCTAGGCGGCGCGCGAACCGTAGTGTTCAAACTTCGGCCTCATTTCATTCCTGAACAACAAAGGTACGTTTGGAATTGTTCAGTGCTTGTTACGTTTGCTGTACCACATAATTATAATTATAAGGTTTTTATGGTTTTAATTTAAAGTAATGATTGACGAGAATGGAGTTTATTCTCCCCCGAGATTTCCTCCGGGGACTCTGTTTTTTGAACGATTTGCAATAGGCTAAATGTTCAAAATTTCCTAATAAATATGTTTTGTATTTATAGTACTTTGGGACTTTAATCGGCAATGACACAATCTGTAATGGAATATAACTGATAATCGTTGTAAAACAAACTGGATTTTAGAAGCCTTTCTGAGGTAATTGGGATTATGAATTCAGAAATTCATGTTATCTTCAAGTTCCTCTAATTTCCACGTCCTAACTTTTTTTGGAATCGCTGCCAGCAACGATTTCTCGTACAGGGTGAAGCGTATTTCTTTTGAAGGGAAAGAAATTACATCATTTGGCTGCGAACATTTCAGCCTCATATGGAAGAGTGTGTTTGTAAAGTACCACGAGACTGCCGCGGTCGTCCGAGTTGAATATAATGTGCTAATTGAATGGAATAATTTAATTATAGTACCCAAGAAAACATTCATCAATATAAATGTTTTTGAGCTGCCATTATAATCAAAGAAAATGAGAGTGGTTCATGTAATGGTTCTTCCCTGCTTTTTACTTCTCATGCATCAACTGATTCTTGTTATGAAGTCTTCCAGTTTGACAGTTTGTAATATTACATAAAAACAATCGTTGTGGCAATTTCATTTAATCTGTACAGCAAACATACCCAATGACAAAGTCAATATCTTTGTTGAAAGATAAAAAAAACCCATCCAGCTATTTATCTGATACTCTGTGCTGCTCTTTCATTAAAGGAGCTCAATATTATTGAAACTCCAAACATACCTCAGACATTTACTATGTCTTGAATTCCACCACTAAGGAGACAAGATAGACTCCAATTCATCCAAGCCAGCCAAAATAATAGAACATAATTTGGCTTAATCAGGCTGAAGAATGTTCGCTGTTTGAAGTTGACGTCCCTCTATCTGCTTTGGAAATAATTGTCTATTGACTAAAAGTGAGGGAGCTCGCCGAAGTGACCTTGTCCACGGCATGCACCTTACAGGTGTTCTCCCGGACAGACAATCTGCCCCTTGTTCGCAAGGAGGAAGAAAGTCAAAACTGAACAAATGAAACGGACAGTGGAAACTTTAGCTTGCGTTCGCTGAGCTTCATCGGAATGCACGAGATGATGGGTGTCCTGCAGGCCCAGCGTACAGGCATGCTGATGAGATTTAAGGCCAGTGATTTAGGGGGTCATGTTACGCAGATCATGTTTAGGGCTATATTCCGGAGTCCGCGTATATTTGTTACGCTATAAAATTCTCTCTCTATATATATATATGATTTAAAAGGCAAACAGGCAGTGAGTTCAAATGGCAACGTTGAGCAGTAGGCCAACGCGCAAAATAGACCTGACGGCGGCAGACGTTGGCGAAAAGTGCACTGAAAATCAAGGTTATCTCTGAAGTTGAACCGGCAGCTCTTGAAAGCACAAAAGGAGCAGCAATGGCAGCGTGAAGGACGGCTAATGCAAGACAATCCTTAGACAGCGGAGGGTGGAGATAAGGGGAACATCCACCCATCCCTTTAGCAACCACTTAACCAATATATGGTCAGTATAAGGTTGGGGAAATTAAGCCTATCCCAGGCAGCATATGGCTCAAGATTCAGGCAACTGCTGGAACGAATGCTGTGGACTAAGAAATACATACACATTCTAATAGTTTCTCAGAGGAAAGACTGCTCTCGAATGTGTTAGTAAAATATGCTGGAAGCCACACAAGCAGGCAGGCATTTTATCACCTGTTGAGCATCACGTCATGCTTTTCTGTGCTTCTGTGAGATAAGGTCCAGGATAAAATGTTACCCTGCGGATGTCATGCAGTTAAATTCATTTGATTTTGTTTCACCTTTTCTCCTTAAATAGCTCCCTGCTAATAATTGGCTTTGTTAGCAATGGTGTTATACCATGAACTGAATCTAAAACACATATACTGTGAACATCATAGACAAATTTAACAGCTGAAAATATTAAGCTGGGCTAGAAGCTAACAGAGAAGAGCAGCGAGCAGTTATGTGGCTGCAGAGCCAGCAAGCTGCCCAACCTCCCTGGGTCAAAAATAGGTTGGCAGGTGTTTTTTTTTTTCTTTCAAACAAAAAATAAGGCTTGGGGTTCTTTTCAGAACTCGGCTAAGGTCAGTTTGTTATGAACCACTGTCATATACTTGCACCCTGCAATCCTGTACTGGTCAAACAGTTGCATGATGAATGGATGGACGTACTTGCTACTGAAATCTCCTGTCTGTTGAGAGGCTGGATCTTATATGCACTAAGTATCAATAAAGAGATAAATAAGGTTAAGAAATGTTTTGCAAAGATTTGCATAATGCAAGTTCCATAATGCATATTTTACATTATATTGATGGAATATGAAATGATTGTATACAGTTGTCTAGGCAGTTCCAAGGCTGTATAATAAAATTTTGTTGTTTTATCATTTTCACTTTCACTGTAGATACATTGTTAACTGTAGTTACAAACTTATAAATTCTTCAAGTGTCTCAGAGCATGTTAATCAGCTCTTGGAAATCCAAATCCCACTTGAGTAGATAATGCTGCAGTGAAGTTAAGCATTTCCATAATCTCCTCAAAACTACAAAAGATAATGATATTACATGAACACAGAGGTGCCTTCCACACATGCTCCAGTTTATGGGCCGTGTTGCTGTTTGAAACTATTTGAATTCTAGCAGAAACATTGCTTTTCTTCTACCTACATGTATTTTCTTTAAATGTAGGTTATTTTGTTGGTAGCCTAAGTGTTATCAGAAGCACTGTGTGGTGACTTAGTATTAGAATGATTGCTTCAATAAACCAGGTAAGAGGTGAGTCTGAGCCAGTTATGTAATTCCATAAAAAGAACTGAAGCTAGCTACTTCCGGCTATAGTTGGCGATTAAGCGCACAACCCCATCAGGGCCAGCTGTACCTTTTCTAAGCAAAGCTCTACTTGGGTGGCCACACCTACCAGGAAAACGTACGAGCATTTCTCTTCCCCCACAACACAGTTAGTTCGTAGGGCCCTTGGCAACCCCCTATTCTGCCAAGTGCTAAAACCGGATATGTGCGGTTCATAACATATACTATATGTTTTTATGACTCTGTCTGGGCCCCTTGTGCCAATCAGGCCCTAGGCAGTTGCCTAGTTTGCCAATGCCTGGATGTAGCCCAGATCTCCCTATCTTAACAACAACAACAAAATAACAATAACTTGTGTGGCTGAAGTACAATATTTAGGATCGCCTCATTTTTGTGATTTTCAAAGTCATGAAATAAATTTGCGTTTCTTTAAGAAGTCTTTATTTAGTTACTTGCTGATATATTTATTTAGTTAGTTATTACTTGGTGAGCGAGTGATGTTTGGGAACAGTGTAGGAGAGAGTTTGATATTGGGGGGGGGGGGGGTAAATGAGTCCTAATTAAATACTGGGTGGGACACAATCCCTGCCCCCTCCCGGTCCTATGCCCCTGCTAGGGAGGCACATTTAAGTGTCTTGATCCTACAGGACAGGTTCCAGGCTGGTAGCATCCAGTTTTGATATCTTCAGGTTGATTCCAGTTAATGATTATTTACAACTTGGACTGGTTATCAGAACGCCCTTTGGCCCCTGCGGCGTAGAGCTGTTGTTTGACAGGCAGCACTCACAACTTGGTCACACTACTATACATCCCATAACAAACGTACTTTCAATATGATCCGCAGTCACATTGCAACAAATCTGCCTTTATTTGAAATCTGTCTTCCTGTCATATAAGTCATATGAGCCTGATTGGTCTTCATTTTTAAAGGTATTTAGTATCCTGAGACTCTTCTTATGTCTTACTTCGGTTTATACCGTTATTGGATAACTAAATATATCAATCACTTGTGATTACAGACACACACATGTGAACTGAAAAATGACCTTAAATGCACATTTTTCATATCGATACATTAATTATGCTGGTTTTAGCTCCGCGTATTTTATTTTGCTAATTAAACGACACAAATGTAACAACTGTTTTTAAATTCTAGAATATGACACAGAAGCAAAGTTAAAAAGCCAGGTTTCAGTGTGCTCATGTTCCTGAAGTAAATGAAGTTGAAACAAAGGGGCACCTTCATGATTAAAGAGATCATCATTCCTTGAAAAGAAGACCTGTCAATCAAAGTGATACTCTAAGGAAAAGTCATTGCCACATGTTCTACATTATTTGCAAAAACCTGGGGAAATTAATTAGGTTCCGCTGGCTCGGCTGCAACAAAGGAACTTGCTCAAAGAGATTATGTTTCTAGGGATGAATTATTCTTCAGTATTTCCCAATAAAGCAGATTATGAGATCCTGTACTCCAATGCCTTTACATCAAGCTTTAGGTCACATCACAAATTCTTGGATGAAATATTTTCAAATATTTCCTATGAAATAAAACTTAAGGATGGATTTATTTGTTTGAGAATGAAAGTAAAGTTCATGCCCTCCTTATCCACCAAAGGTATGTGCCTGAGGTATCACAGAACAGTTTTGCTTGTTACAACTCCCTTTCACACTCAGTTACACAAATCAAGTTATTTATTTAACAATTTAACAGATTCATATTTGCATTGCATTTACATTCATGTGTAACATTCTATGTTAAATGTTGCACAGTTCATACAAGAGGTAATTTGAAAAAGAAACCTAAAGAAATTTTGGTGTCAACCCTTGTTTAATCTTCTAAAGGGCCAGAAATTAAAAGAAAAAGATCACATGTCTAATTTTATGCATGTAGATGTCTTGAGAATTTGCATAAGAAACAATTCCACAGATGGTTTTATGGGAGCAATGACTGTTACTCAGTATAATGTAACATATGGTTTATTGCCTTGTTGCTGTACTCGATAGCTTAAAAACACGGCTGGTGTGTTCTATAGAGATACCCGATTAAGAGGGAAAAAAAAACAATACAGAAGCTTTTAGACTGTTTATTAGTGGATAGATGTATTAAAATGTAGCAAGTGATCTGGTGTTATTGATTTAAATTGTACTAAAAACAACTTTCCCTTCAGGCCAAACACTTAAATATTATTTTCAATACATGTGCCATATTTTTAGATATTTGTAACATTAGTAATATTACTGGTTTTTCTTCACTATCTTACATAAAGGGGCCATTTGTTACAACAGAGTGCTGTTTTTGTCAGAATACTTTGAATACCAAAAAAGACTTTTAGACACCATTGTTTATTTAAAATAAAAATTAGTATTGATGGGATTTCTTTTGTTTGTTTTCCTTCTTACTAAACTAAGTAACAAATAAATCTTTGTTTTTATTTTACTAAGTGAACCATAATTAAAAAAAAAACAATGCCCATAAGTTCAGGGGCAGATAAGGAGATCTGCAGTCTTCTACTTCAACTCCAGAATCGCTCTGTGTGTAAATGCCAGTCTTCGTGCACGACCTACCATGCAATAGTTCTAAGTACGAGTTTTTGCACCACTTACCGAAGCGCATTGAATGCATAGCTACAAGCCTGGCATTCCGGCGGCTGAGCGGGAGCGGGAACCTGGGGGCGCTGTGAGCTAATGCTGCGCCGCTGGAGCCGCAAGGTCACTCGGAGTATTGATAAATCACACAGCTGTGATTCCCCCCCTGACAGCTCAAACTAACATCAAGCCGGATGGGAGCGAACAAAAGAGCATCAAACGGCCCTTTTCCTGACACTTTTATTCAATCACGGGCAGATTGCTTACGACAGCAACAGCAGCTGTTTTGTCTTCATCTTCCCCCATTTGATAAAGCACGTCAACTCATATTTTTGTAAGTACTTCACTTCACCCCTACTGTGCAGACTGCTGCAATTCAGCATATGCATTCCACATGAGGGGATCATCAAATGGGTCATGGTTTAATGGTGTCTCTGTGAAGGTCATCCAGCAGCTAAAAGGAAGCATGAACAAAGCTACAAGCTGAAGGTCACAGATAAGAATGTGTACAGAGATACCTTAGATAGCGACAAGAAAATGAAACAATGATGAAAGCAGGACAGCTTTGATTGTGTTGTTTGGTAAAGGACCACAGTCGGTTATTTTGGGACGTCTATTCTTCGATGCTCATTTTTAACCTTGTCCTACAGGATAGAGGTTGCTGATAGGGGTAATGCACTAGGTTCTTTATCTCATTCAAGTGTTCCGACAAATTAGGTCTCTGCATCATTCATTTCTATCTCACGCTCTCCCTCTGTTTGGATATAAGTCAGCTTTCGTTTATGATATTCGGAGGCTGCGTGTAACGGCAGTTAACAGTTATTATTCGTCTCCTCTTGCAAAATAATTACACAACCTACTCATTCCCATTTCACAACAAATCGTTTTTGGGTGTTTCTGTCTGTTTTATTACTTTTGCCGTTGTCTTTTATCAGTGGGTATTGCAGAACGACAATGAAGATTCTGCTAAAATGCAGTAGGTTATTTTTCCAGATGCAAGCAAAGGTTTGTTGTGATTCATGGGTTTGACATGACAATGTTCAGTTATAGCACTGAAATCCTTGGCTAGGCTAAATTGGGAATGTGATTTTTATGATGCTTTAGGGTTTGATGGTTGATTGTCATGTTTACTAATTATTAACTGGTAGAGTGAATAAAAAAGAAAATGGATTCATGTTTATATCCTGGGGCCATTCTTGGCAGGCTCGCGTTCCATGCAGGTTAAGAATTGCACTGCTCTTCGAACTGTGTGCTGACTGAGCAGTGAGAGCATGTTCCCATTAAAGGCAGAACTCTCACTGTGACCATTACAGTCACACTGCTCTCATTTTATCGCATGGCTTTATCCCAGTACAGTGCCACATGTAGCTTGCTTCCACTTTTACATCTATGCAGTAGAGATTCTGGGAGTAACTCCCATCATCTTCACTGCAATCATCACCTATACAATCAGGGATTATGATCTATTCACTCATTTTCCAGCCACTTTTCCTGGTCATAGTCCTGGGTGGTGGTGGGGGGGGGGGTTAACCCTGGCTGGCAGCCCATCACAGGGCACACACACACACACACACACACACACTATGGACAATTTTAAAGCTCCAGTTAGCCTATCTGCATTTCTTAAGACTGCAGTATCTGCACATGTCTGTGTATCATCATCATCATAATCATCATCATCATCATCATCATCATCATTATTATTATTATTATTATTATTATTCCTGAATTCACTTAAATGGATGTGTAATGTTACTCCTGGAGATTTCAATGTGGATAACACCTCTTAGATGCATATAGGCTACCATCTGTTGTAAAGAGGCTGAGAGGCAAAGACATACCCTCTATAAATATCCTCTTCCTGTGACGGCCTGTAGGCTGCAAAATACAATACAGAAGGAAACAAATAGATGGCATGCGCGGGGCATCTCCAAACGTTTAAAAACAATGAAAATCAGGATAATAATAAATTATATGGAAACATATAGGTATGTTATACATTTGGAAGATGGCCCTACATCGATGACACCGTGGCTACATTGTTATCTTGTATTCAGTACTGTGAGGATATATAAT
Source organism: Petrocephalus schoutedeni (assembly GCA_026780765.1). Lineage (NCBI taxonomy): Eukaryota > Metazoa > Chordata > Actinopteri > Osteoglossiformes > Mormyridae > Petrocephalus > Petrocephalus schoutedeni. The sequence continues at coordinate 40,099,171 of JAODKL010000001.1, read as the reverse complement.
CCTCTCGTAATGCAATGGAGTTTTGTGTTGCAACCACTGCCCTTCAGAGTCATCACACATAATTTCTGATTCTTTAAAAATCAACACAATAACATAATAAGCTGTTGCAGGAGGCGTGTGAGGGAGTTGTAGAAATATGGGGGAGTAACCTGATATATGGGAGGTATCAGCACCTTCTGTCAAAGAGTGAACACCAAGCATGTTTTGGACTGGCTCCCAGAAATTTTGTTACTCACCAATTACAGGCCATTCAAATGATCCAGCTGTTCTAGTAATGTTACACCTACATATAGGTGCAATTTAAATTCTCTTTGTGCAATTTGACACATTAACGGCGATCAGTCTCCAAAAAAGGAACCGCTTATCCTCATGACCGGTGGTCTCCCCGACAGGAAATCAACATCTGGCAACCCTGGCAAACACTCACAGCTGACTGAAACCGCAGAGGCGACTGGCAGGGAAAGCAGGTCGCACTGATGTGAACGATTTGAAAAGCACGGTGTGTAAAGTAGGCCGTATAACTGCTGGATATGCAGTGGCGACCAAAATTAAAAGCTGCGGATATAAAATTGCACAACTGTGTTATTTGCAATAGCAGATCATCTATCTTCCTATTCAATACTGGATCAACAGGGGTCTGGAACTCATCCCAGGCAGCCAGGGACACAACACAGGGGAACACACACATGCACACACACGCGCACACACACACAGACACACGTGTGCGTGCAGACACAAACACACACACACATGCGCATACATGCACACACACACACAGACACGCGCGTGCGTGCAGACACAAACACACACACGCGCACACACACAGACACGCGCGTGTGTGCAGACACAAACACACACACACACACACACAGGTTTGTATTCATATCTTTATGTGGACTGTCTATCAATATCTAAGGGCATAACCCGAATCCTACCTATGAGAACCCTAACCCTGTCCCAGCCCTGATCTTAACCCTAAGTAGGAACATAAGTAAGAAAATGTTGTTATTTTTAGTTTTTTTTATTTGATTCACAGCTTTTTATAATATCTATGATATCCTTGTTGGGACTGAAAGAAAATGTCCCCACAAAGTCAAATAATTTACAGGCTTTTATCACATAGTGGGTTCACACTTATGCTGCACCCATGCTAGCTAAGGTGGGACCCCCGATTCTGGAGATGGACTTCTACCCTCTGAGCCTCCCAGCTACTGTGATTTTATTTCTAAATAATCAGTACTACCGGATCCAGCTTTAAACAGAAATGGCATCTCTGTAGCCCAGTTTTATATTGCACGTTTGAATGGGTAGGGGAGGTGAATGCTACCCCGAGCAAATATTGCCAACTGTTCATATATGCTCTACAGTACCATACGTACCCTAAAGTACTTTTGAAGCCTGCAAAGACTTAGCTGTATTTTGACATTTTTTGAGCTTTAATGCATAAATCAATATATAACGAGCTAATTACATAATTAAGTGAAGTGGTGTGTGCAAAATCGTGTGTGCACACAAGTAATTGAGTTTAACACATAAGTCTCCAGATGCCGGCCAACTCTCTGTGAAAGAAATATGGAAGGAAAGTACACTCTCACTCCAAGCCATAAAACAGCCAAACAGAAGCAATATGATCTAAAACTAGCTCTTGGAAAATGTGACTTGCAAAAGCCCTCAGATATGCCTCTTGAATCATTAACAGAGCAATCCATCCTATCAATGATCCCCCATTGGCCAGTATCACTCACCAGGTGTTATTACCTTTTCAGGCACTTTCAGAGTCTATCTGAAGACATTAATCATTAGTTGCAGCTCTTCTCTTCTCTGTCTGTGTTAGAGTCAGAGCCAGCAGCAGTCTAACCTGACCCAAGTCCACTCACTTCTGTTGTCTCAGAGCTAATTGATAAATCTAAACATTTATGTCTCCTAACCCTAGACTCTATACCCACCTTCCCTCCTGTCAAGCAAGCAATCCTTCCTCGGCTCCCACTCTTCCGAGAAGTTTGTAACAGTTCCTCAGTGACTGAGATTTATCTGGCTGCTACGGCTCAATTAACATTCCCTGACTTTTAGATATTCTAAAGAAAAAAAAATCACGCTTCCTATACAATTCTCGTGGCTCTTAATTCTCCAAAAATGTGTTGTTTACATATGTACTGTATTCGGCAAAAGGTTTACTCGTCATGTATTTGCATATTTCGAAAGGTAGTGATACATGCCTTATATTAGATTCCTCGCTTTTTTTTGGCTTTTGCACCCTTTCCGGTTTATCTCTGATAATAGCATTGAATAGCACTTACCAATTCTTAGATTTTCCTGCCCTTAAGAAATGTATTTGTCTCTGTTTAGGGGACAAATAAATAAACAACCAGACAAATGAGATTCAGGTATTGGTTTAATATAGAGAAGTGCAGTTATTCAAGTCACAGTATTGACATAATCCATCCATCCATCCATCCATCGTCTACCGCTTTTCCGTGTCGGGCCGCAGGGGCAGCAGTCTAAGCAGGGAAACCCAGACTTCCCTCTCCACACTGCTCCTCCTGAATCCGAGGTTCGACAATCCGACGGACCCTCCTCTCCAGGTACCCCGAATCTGGTACCCCAGTGTTGATGCCGCACCGCTTTCCTGCCCTGAGCCACCGGATGGTGGACCAGAATCTCCTCTAAGCCTTCCGGAAGTCGTTCTCCATGGCCTCACTGAAGTCCTCCCACACCCGAGTTTTTGCCTCAGCGACCACCAAAGCCACGCTCCGCTTGGCCTGCCGGTACCCATCAGCTGCCTCTGGAGTCCCACAAGCCAAAAAGGCCCGGTAGGACTCCTTCTTCAGCTTGACAGCATCTTTCACTGCCGGTGTCCACCAGCAGGTGCAGGGATTACCGCCGCATCAGGCACCGACCACCTTATGGCCACAGCTCCAGTCAGCTACCTCCACAATGGAGGCACGGAACATAGCCCATTCAGACTCAATGTCACTGCCTCCCCCAAGACGTGGGAGAAGTTCTGCCAGAGGTAGGAGTTGAAGCTCCTTCTGACAGGGGATTCCGCCAGATGTTCCCAGCAGACCCTCACTATAAGCTTGGGCCTGCCAGGCCTGACCGGCTTCCTCCCCCACCAGCGGTGCCAACCCACCACCACTGTCATTGCCCACGTGAACATTGAAGTCCCCCAGCAGAACAAGGGAGTCCCCAGGAGGAGTGCTCTCCAACACCCCTTCCAAGGACTCCTAAAAGGGTGAGTATTATGAACTGCCCTTTGGCACATAAGCACAAACAACAATCAGAACCCATCCCCCCACCCAAAGGTGAAGGGAGGCTACCCTCTCGTCTACCGGGGTAAACCCCAATGTACAGGCGCCCAGCCAGGGGGCAATAAGTATGCCCACTCCTGCTCGGCGCCTCTCCCCGCAAGCAACTCCAGAGTGGAAGAGGGTCCAACCCCCCTCAAGGAGACTGGTTCCAGAGCCCAAGCCATGCGTCGAGGTGAGCCTGACTATATCTAGTCGGAACCTCACAACCTCGCACACCAGCTCAGGTTCCTTCCTCGCTGGAGAGGTGACATTCCATGTCCCCAGAGCTAGCTTCTGCAGCCGAGGATCAGACCGCCAAGGTCCCCCACCTTCAGCCACCGCCCAGCTCACACTGCACCCAACCCCCTTGGCCCCACCTGAAGGTGGTGAGCCCATTGGAGGGGGGACCCACATTCCTTCTTCGGGCTGTGTCCAACCAGGCCCAATGGCTGCAGGCCTGGCCACCAGGTATTCGCCATGGAGCCCCACCCCCAGGCCTGGCTCCAGAGGGGGCCCCCGGTGACCCGCGTCCAGGCGAGGGGAAACATGACTCTCTGTTTGTACTCATCATAAGGGGTCCAGTCAGCCACACTTCGTCTTGTTCCTCACCCAGGACCTGTTTGCCTTGGGTGACCCTACCAGGGGCATAAAGCCCCAGGAATCTTAGCTCCCGGGATCACTGGAACACACAAACCCCTCCACCGCCATAAGGTGTCCGCTCCAGGAGAGATCTCGACATAATGGTACCTGAAAAATGAACCTTTGAAATTTGGCTTGGACAATTAGTTTTTTTTTTATCTCTTTGATAATCAGTGGGTTAACAGTGAATGTTTTGAGGTATAATATTATAATCATTATAACATTTATACTAAGACATTTTGCCTTATCTGCCTATTTTGACATTTCCAGATTAGAAACTGTGAGATCTGTTGACGTTTGGCCTGACTTCTATTTTTAAACATCCCTTTAAAAGAAATGCATGATAATAATTTGCCTTGTAGTAAATCAGTAATACATTAGGTCTGTGACTTGTGTAGGAACTCCAGGAATGCTGGAATACATGAATATGAAGAGTATTGATTTGTCCATGGCATTCGTATTCATGAAAACGATTAATGCATTGAATTGTAAGTCAGGAAGGTGCATTGTTATTATACTGATATATTTATTGATATGAATGAACAAAAAAAAAAATGAAAATGAATCTCCGTAGAAATACATTAAACCTCGCATTGAGCAGAAAGTACAGGAACAAAAGCACAGGAAAAAAAATTTACAACATGTGCAGTATTTGGATTGTACTTCCCCAGAAGGATCATTTACCTAAAATATCCTCACTCAGAAAGGCTCGAAAGTCAGAGAGCATGGCGTCTTCGTGTTACTGCTCTCTAAGGTAGTCAGAGTGTGCTTTAAAGCTATCGGGAGATTTACCGAGACTTCGGGCGTGTAGCTGCATTTTCCCCTCTTTCACAACTAAGCTCTGTGACGTGGCTTTTAATACCGAACTCGTCAGAGATTTACTTTCCGTTCAATTTTCACAAACATCTCAGAGGAAGTACAGTATCAGTTTCGATGGAGAAATCTAAGTGATGCACCACATTTTTACTTGATTTGCAGCTCTCGCTGTTTAAATTATAAGTTATAGCGTACCAGTCATATTCGAGACGGGCCTAGAGCAGAGAAATAGGATGTGCATACATAATTTTGTTCCAGCCCATTTCCCTGCCAAAATCAGTCAAATTAAGAGGATATCATATGTATTATTTAACCTCGCGTGGCACCGTGGCTCAGCAGCACAGTGAACCCGTCTTTCTCCTTATGCACTCCTGGGACAGATTGTGGATCAGCATAACACTAAACTGTATTAGTGGTTATTAATAATCGATGTTCTCCAGTGCAGCGGGGTCCCCGCTTAAGGGCGCCTTGTTTCATTGCATGCTCATTTCTCTGATGATGCTGGTATTTTTTTGGTGGCGCTCATGACACTGGCGACACGGAATGACTAAAAACATCCCTGAAATTGTAAAATATTGTTGGTAGAATACAACTTTTTTATTGTATAGACTTTCGTATCAAATATAATGTTATTTAAATTGGGATTTAAATTCATAGTGAGCTAGGATATCAGGGCTTTGTGCCCTCAGCTGACATAGACTCTATGCTTACTGCAACCCTACTACATGATTCAGTGCCTGCAATGAAGATCCAGGATAATTTAACATGGAAATACATTTTTAAATGTATTATTACTTTTTAAATTCACACATAAAACAAGTGTATGAAAAGAACAAACCATTAAACAATAAAATACAATCCATTAAACAATAAAACAAAAATAACAAACCATTAAACAAATCATACATAAAATATACTTGATTAAACAATCTAGAATTTAGATCCCCCACAGATTATCAGATCGAAACGATCACCTACAAAGATTTTCTCCTGGAAGACTTCTCAAGTTAATCAGTTCATAGGTAAAAAAGGTCTCAGATTATAGATATATCTCATATACAGCCATCTTGCACCTTTATTTATCTCAGGTTCCATAATAAGCTAAAAAAAGGTGTTTTTCTTATGTATTTAGATCTTAGTATTTAGACACAAATACAGTAGCAAACCAAGATTTTATTGATGTTTGTATAAGGTAGCAATGTTTTTGTACCTTCCTAAACCACATACAAATCACATTGACAGTGTTATGCTTTATTCTGAAAAAGATCACATTGAACCAGCCATGTTAACTTCCCTGTTTTAGGCATGAATTAAAAAGTATGCATTCATCTGATGCATTTCACCAACAAAAAATCTCAACAAATATTGGTGGTATGTTTTAAACTAAACAATCAAAAGTCACAACGAGTACAATTTATTAGTCTATTTAAGAAGCACATTATTAGAGTGAGGATGTAAAATGTGATATATTTAAAAAAAATCAACAATTTGTTCAACATAATTATGGCTAAATTAATTTTGGCCATGACAATGACAAGCCAATGTATTCAGATAATTTTAAACTGTCAGGACTATACTGGAGTATTGTCAGTGTAGTCATTAAGCACCATGCATTTATACAGACTAAATGAGAACTTGCATTTTATAGATGACTATGAATCTCTTCAGAGAAATTACATTTTTCTTATTCATGCACTTTTGTTAGCATCATTACTACTCTATACTGAAGATGTACACAAAAGAATTATATTGTCAAAATGATGAGATTTCTCTTGTCAAAATGATGAGAATGGGAAAGCTTAGTTAATTACTGTGGCCACCCACACAGATGGAATTTAACCTTAAAAATGATTACAAATACGGTGTGACATTCTATGATAGATGATTTTGAATCTTTGACGTAACTATTTTCATGTGACTTGTGAATTATATTATATTGCATTCTTCTGCCTTCATTTTGCACAGAAAACAGTATTTATTTATTTAACTCAGCCTGAAATTATTCCCTTCTCTGTAGAGTACATTGATTCAATTAATTATAGACTTACAGTGCCTTAATTACGATGAAACATATTACATCCATCCATCTCCTAACCACTTATCCTGGTCAGGGTCACATGGGGGGCCTGGAGCCTGTCCCAGGTAGCACAGGGCATAAGGCAGGGGTACACTCTGGGCAGGATGCCAGTCCATCATAGGTCACATACACTCACACACACCATGGGAGGTTTAGAGACACCAATTAGCCTAACTGCACGTCTTTGGAGTGCTGGAGGAAAGCCGCGTGACATGGGAAGAACATGCAAACTCCACACATGCGAACGCTAAACTTAGACCTCCAAACTCTCAAGGTAGGAGGCACCTTTGATACCCACTGACTCTCCATCCTGCCTGCATTACTTAGAAAGTAAATGAAAAACTACCTTTATGATCTACAGAGGATAAGGAAGTCGTGGCATTGATCTATAGGGAGACACGTGGAACGAGGGGGGGGGGGGGCTAGCTTTAGCTACATTTTCTTCTCTTGCTTATGAACAAATTAATCACAATAGAGGTGACTTCGAAAAAGATCAACTTTGAAAAAGACTAAAACAGTAACCCACAAAATGATTACATATGCTACCTAGAATGACAAGTATTATCAACAAAAATTAATCAGCCACATCTTTTCATGAACTCAGTTAATAATGTGCAACAACAGGTCTTTTTCTTTGGGATGAAAATTAATTACTGAAGAGAAGGTCAGGCAGTGATGCTCACATCTCTTGTCAGAATGCTGTGGCAGTTCTAATTATTTGTCTTCCAGGCTTGGGTGATCAAAAATTATTGCAATACCTGAGTAACATTAGGGGTTAGCTTTCTTCAAAGCTATTTTAATTAGAGTTGGTACTTGATTATAGCTGTGTAAGCATCCAGGAATTGCTTCTTTCCAGTGTTCTGGCTAGAAATTTCAGGGTATCGTTGTGTAAAATATATTAACATGAAACAGCTGTTGGGTGTCTAACTTTTACTTTTCTAAATTGAATTAAGTGTAAGTTTGTGGTCTTGTGCAGTGTTGTTGATACACCACCAAAGTCAAAGTTAGTGAATATTTATGAACCTAGGGAAGTACAAAAGGAACACAAAGATTTGGAATCACCAGGTTCATTGTTATCGCCATATTACTGGATTTAAACATGCATCTGGGCTCAACAAGAGCATTCAACAATGTACTAAATTCATGCATCAGTAACACAGAACTGGTTTGTTTATTTGGACATAAAGTTTTGAAATTTGAGTCGATTTTAAGGACACCAAAAAATAACAAGCAATGACATACATACCCTTCTTTTATGTGAAATTGTCATTGCATTAAAACATTTTGATTTTGATTACAATATTATAATATTATCCAATTATTTTACAGGTGTCTTTTAAATGATTAAATTAATCGGTTGAACTGGTAATCCAATTAAATTACAAATAATGTATATAAGTAATTACTGCCAGTATATACTGGCAGCATTTGCATTAAGTCCCCTGTGTTTAGTTTATAATATGAAAATAATAATGAAATGATAATGAAATATTTGTTGTCAAATTAAAGCTATGTGTTTCCATGGGTGTAATAATTAATTTCTTAGTTCAATGTTGCACCCTCAGTATGTAAATACTAATATGTTAAACCTTAATACTTAATTATGATGCCTGCATCTCAATGCTGGTAGTAAAATAATGAACCTATTGTTTTTCATTTGAACGAAAGAGACTTTGGTCTCTCTGAACTACACATTTACCATCATATTATATTGCAGTGTTTATACCTCGACTGGATTTGCACAGTTCCTCCTATGTTTTTTTAGGTTTTTATGAAGATGAGGAGTGGGAATTCATGAAAGAATTGTCTGAGTTGAAGTTGGCATATCTGGAATATCTTTGGAAGCTCTCCTTATTACCTTAACCATTATCCATTATTAACTGCTATAAACTTCTGCCAGTCGACCTTGTGTCTTTTTCTAAAGAATGACACTTACTGTCTTTTCACTTCTAAATTGAGTTTATAGCTCCTTAATAAGCGCTGGTATGGTTATTTAAAGGTTATTTAAAAATATTACATAACTCTGATATTCGGGGGCAGCACGGTGGTGTAGTGGTTGGCCCTCACGACTCCGGAACCAGGGTTCAAGTCTCCACCATGGCTCCCTGTGTGTGGAGTTTGCTTGTCCTCCCCTGGGGTTTCCTCCTGGTACACCAGTCCCCCCCCCCTATATTGCCCTGTTTGAATGAATGGTGAGTGAGTGTGCCCTGTGATGGGCTGGTGTCCCATCCTGGCTTGTTCCCTGCCCGTAGCCTCTGGGATAGGCTCTGGACCCCCCCCCCCCGAACCGGATAAGTGGTTATTGAGCATAGATGGATGGATGGAAAATCGATATTGACTGCAAAATTTGGTGCCTCCCTTTGCAAATATCCTACGGCAATTGCCACCTTTTCTTTAATTCCTCTACACCATGATTAACCCTTCATCATGCTGGCTGCGGCTGAATTACTTAGCCCCTCTAATACCAAAATAATGAAAAAGGATGATAAACTTTTAAGAGTTGATTTTGTTTTGTACCGTTCTGATAGAGTTTATTTTTTCTGCACTTCCGGGGACGGTGTTTCACGCTAACTACATCAATTCATATTACCTGCAAATTAACAAAGTAACACTTTAAACCTCACAGTACATTTGATCCAAATAGACTTTAAATGCCATTTCTGTTCCTATTAACCTATAGATCGTAGTGGCAGATATTTTCATGAGGCTGTCCAGAGAAAAACAGGAGGCTAATGGCTGCGTTGTGACAGTGCTATTCATGATGATTTATGATTCTGTGTTTAACTTGATTACTTCACTGCTGACTCTGAATACTATTTCAATTAGTGCACTGAAGGTCACATCACAAATATTCCTCCATAATCTATTCCAATTAACGCTAATGCAGAGAGTATCCCTATCTTTTCACCCTTGTTGATTCAAATCATCCGCACTCCTAACAGCAGCCTTGTTTACCAGTTTACTGGTTTAGACGTATTTGAGATGATCATTTTCATTCCACTGAGTATCATTAATGGCTCCAGCTTGACGTGTTATTTTAAAGGACATCTCAATAGAGTCCTTGTATTCACAGGATTGTTTTTATTATTTCCAATTTGTTTTACAGACAGGGATATATTTGGAGCTACTGATCCTGAGGTGTTCACTGGCTTGAAAAGGACAACTTGCAGTGTAATGTGATTTTACACACTTTTTATTTGATTGTCCTGTGCGACAATCAAATGGCACGTTCCAAATATACATGCTGTCAAGGAGTCGATGAGGCGTACGTGCAGCTAGGATGAGCTTCCAATAAGTGCCCTGATACAAATGAAAGCTGTATTGGAGCAGGAGCTACACAGCAACTTATAACGAAGCTAAGAAGAACCTAATAAGACTATTCAAGCACCAGAAGTGTGACATAGGAGCATTCAAAGGCCATAAACAGGCATCTGGTTAATAGTGGAATTTATGGAATATATGAGCCCTGAGCCATTTCTTGAAGGTGGAGAGGGAGTCTGCTGTGGTCCAACAGCTCATCCCACCACCAGGGAACCACACAAGAGAACAGTTTGGAGTGACACTTCTGGCGTGCTGGAAGGAGCTCCATGCGGTGTTGGTTTGCTGACCGAAGGAGGCAAGATGGGACATGGGTCTTGAGGAACTTTTCGATGGAGGCGGCTGCCTGATCATTTATGAACATGTAAGCCAGCACCAAGGCCCTGAACTTGATGCGAGCACCAATAGGGAGCCGGGGAAGAGAGACCAAGAGGGAGGGGTGTGACATGAGAGCGTTTGGGTTGAATGGATATCGGACATGCTGCCACCTTCTGAATCATATGCAATGGTATGATAGGTGAAGCTGGTAGACCAGTCATTAGAGAATTGCAATAGTCAAGTCATGAGGTCATAAGCCTGGACCGGAAGCTGAGCAATGGTCAGATCTTCCTGATGTTGGGCAGGGCAAGCCTGCAAGGTGAGGAAAGCACTGTCATGTGCTCAGCAACAGACAGCTGGACATTATAGTTATGTGTATTTGTGTTGAGCGTCATGATGTTATGTTATATCAGGGCTGGCGCTGGATGTCCTGGTGCCCTAAGCAAGATTCTGCTGAGTGCCCCCAACTCCCCCCCCTCCACCCCTGAGCAGCAAGAAAGACATTTTGTTGATTAATTTATATTTAAAACATTTCAGTACCACAGGGTATCTGGTTGCTAATTAGCTAACTAGTGTCAGTTTCACAAGAAAAGTGAAATATTAAAACTAGCTTAAATAACTGTAATATCACGGAATGTAACCACAGGCATTTCTTTCTATTTTTTTTTCACTTGTTCTTTTGTGCCCCCTAATCAAATAGCGCCCTAGGCGATTACCAATTTTGCCTATAGAGCAGGTGAAACCTGTGTTATGTTATGTGTATTGGGCCTAATCATGGTTACTTGTTATCATAACGTTTTAAAAATTATTTAAATATATTTTAAAATGAAACAAACCAAAGAATTAAGCACAAAACATAAGCTTTTAATGACATTAATGACAATGCTTACAGTCATAAATCATTTAGACATGCCTGCATTGGTAAATGATTCCTGATATATGGTGGTTCTTCAACAATGTGTCAGTGGGATCCATAATCACACTGACATAGTGTCTGTCAGGCTTATCTACATTAAATTCGACATTTCAAAACAATAAATAATCTACCGGAATCGAAATGTTATAGTGAGCCCTTTGAGTCTGTTGTAGTGCTCATAGTCTATAACTGTACATTCGTATCATAATAACTACTTTATTATGATACACAACTTAATTGTTTTTGTATTTAAATCATCAGAAGTTATGTGACATGACTCTAAAGTAGTTATAGTATTATCACAAAGATGTCATCTTTAAAAAGTATAAAAAGGAAGTTTGCCTATAGTTTATTATTATGATGTCTTTTTACAAATGGTATGAAACATTTGCAGATGCCCCGTGTAACCAGTTTATTTAATTCTTTTTGTGTTGCAGTTTTCATTCTGCAGACTTTTTGTGTTTTACAGGATGAGTATATTTATAAAGGATGTCTCGGTCATATGCATCTGAGAAGTGTTCTTGACTCTATTTAATAATAATAATAATAATAATAATAAATAATAAAAAGAGGAAGGACAATGGCCATTGCTCTGAGCTTAAGAAAGGTAACTGAGAAAGCATTATATATTACAATATAAAAATTGCAATGTGTACTTTATACCATGACGTATAAAGTAGAAGATAATAATGTAAAGGGGATGAAATGCATGGTGTAACACCTGTGATTTAGACCAAATCAATGAAAAATTGCAGTGGTCTGTATATGTCGCTAACGTACAAAATCAGCATGCAAATTCATACCAGCGGCACTTACACGTATTGATTCTGTCAGCTCTTACCTCCATCAAGCGCGGCCCTAATGCAAATGGCAGCATGATCAGCTTATGCAGCAGAAAGGAACATGGCCACAATGTGTAGTTCAGCAGATTAACATCACATACAGTATGTGTGAGTGTGTGTATGTGCAGCGCGGTTAAATGCTACAAAAAAAAATTTTGCACAATGCAGGAAGAGTCCCGATGCAGCAATTTATTTGTTCACAAGTAAATTCAATTGTAAGCCAAACAACTTACAAGAGATGCAAAAATATTCAGAGTTTTGCATGTGGGGTCAGTATCATTTGTTTACTTGTGATGTAATTAGGTAGCTTTTAATGAAATTGGAATTCTAATGAATGTTAATCTCGCACCATAATCCAAAGATGGTATATTCCTGCTAGGCTTCATATTAGTTCAGTTTTAGATTCAAGATTTCTTTGTTGTCATTTTTTTTCCATACAGGAAATGGGCAAATCGGGGTAATGGGGAATAGATTGAGAATAGATTTTCCTAGTACAATTTTTAAATTGGCAATTAAGTTTTAAGACAGAATAACCATTTTAATATAATAAATAATGTAGAGTATGTGCTTTACTGGGGCACACCAAATCTGTTGGTTGGAAAACACATACATTTATGCAATCATAAACTGGGTTTATGATTTTTATGGGAATGCTGTTTTTTCCATCCACCCATCATCTACCACTTTTCCGGGTCGGGTCACGGGGGCAGCAGTTTAAGCAGGGAAACCCCCTCCCCGGCCACTTCGTCCAGCTCTTCTGGGGGAATCCCGAGGCATTCCCAGGCCAGCCGAGAGACGTAGTCCCTCCAGCGTTTCCTGGGTCTTCCCCAGGGCCTCCTCCCAGTGGGACATGCCCGGAACACCTCACCAGAGAGGCGTCCAGGAGGCATCCTGACCAGATGCCCGAGCCACCTCATCTGGCTCCTCTCAATGCGGAGGAGCAGCGGCTCTACTCTGAGCTCCCCCCTGAATGACCGAGCTTCTCACCCTATCTCTAAGGGAGAGCCCAGCCACCCAGCGGAGGAAACTCATTTCGCCCCCTCAAGGAGACTGGTTCCAGAGCCCAAGCCATGCGTCGAGGTGAGCCTGACTATATCTTGTCGGAACCTCACAACCTCGCACACCAGCTCAGGTTCCTTCCTCACCGGAGAGGTGACATTCCATGTCCCTAGAGCTAGCTTCTGCAGCCAAGGATCAGGCCGCCAAGGTCCCCCGCCTTCAGCCACCGCCCTGCTCACACTGCACCCAACCCCCTTGGCCCCTCCTGCAGGTGGTGAGCCCATTGGAAGGGGGAATGCTGTTTTATTATTATTTTTATTATTTTTGCCAACACCATTTTAGATCATTTTCTATGTAATCTAAACCAGTGCCATTAGGAGGACTGAGACAGCAATCACTTACTGGCCACCAGTAAGCAGCTTTCGGTCACCCATTAGTAGATCGTAGCCTGTTCCCTCCTCTCTCTGGGTATAATGATGCTAATTTATTCAGCCACTAGGGGCTCCAGTTTATAAATGGTGAATTGCACTACCCAGATACCACCCATGCTGTAGGATTGTAGCGCTATTGAAAAGTAATCTGACTGAATGAGGCTCTATTAAGGCCCTGGGCTTTACATAATCTCCAAAAGATGCAGAATTCTTTAAACGCAAAATGTTGAATATGACACAGCCACCCACCCTGCACAAACACACAGGTATATATTTTAAGCAGTATTAGGTTAAAGTATTTCTTTCTTGCTCCTCCAGTAAAGTAGCTAAAAAAAAGAATAAAGTACGGCAGAAATTGTCTCGACTTTTAATTAAACTTGCATCTATCATATATAAAGATTGCTAGTGTTTTAATTTATTAATTTCAGATAAGACAAATCGCAAGATAAACCTAACATTTTAAAAGGAAGTCAGCTCTACATATATCTTTTGTAGTGAGATCCTCGCACTTCCTTTATTTCTTAAATAGGATCAGAAGTGCTGACTTTGGTGCAAGATGACAGGACAGTATCAAGAAATCGGTGGGATATGCGAGGTTTAGTAACATCAATTTTCTGGATGATTTAACTACGTGCCCCTCTGGTAAAGGAGAAAAAAAATTCAATACTCTGATTTGCCTCCTCTGACAGTCGCAAAGCTTCTGCAACAATGTTTCCAAGGCTACCAGCCCATGATGAGTGGTCACATCTGTAAACCCATCCCCATTGGTTTGATTTATATGACTGTGATCCAATAAAAATGGCAATTAAATCAACCCAACCACTTTACAGGCAGAGAACAGGCTGATTGAGTTGTTTAAGGCATGGCCGGTGTTCAGAGTGATTATGCTGAGAGACGGAAAAGAGGGTCCAATCCCTTACTCAACAAGGACGCCATACATCTTTGGCTGTTTTCTCATTCCACCGTGAAATCTGTCCAAAATAACTACAAACTCAGTGCTTCCCTTCCTTCGCTGAAGGTTAAATGTCGACTGAAGGACTTTTCTTGTCAGGAAATGATGAATACCATATATATAGACAGAAGAGCATCAGGACCAGGACAGACTGGAAAACTCACTGATCTATGAATAACCTGAGGAAGAAGACATGGAGATTAGCACAGGGCTTTCAGGAATGATCCATCAAATTCAACGCCCACATTTGCCCAAATGAATCATCTCCGATTTTTCTGCTTTGTAACCCGAGAAAAGGTACCCATAGAAAATCCTGATCTGAAACTGTAAAGTAGTTCTCTGCTTGTAACTAAAACTCATTTAAGTTCCTTTCCCTTTTGAGCCCGTAGGTCCAAGCCAATCATGAGTTATTAGTATGCAAACAAGTGTAATTGAATACATGAAAAAGATAAAAGAACACCAGTTAAAAAGATACATTGGTCCTTTGAAATGAAGGAAAATCAGTCAGTGTACTTTTTGCGTTAATATTATTTCATAGTAAGCACAAAACAGCATAAAGATAAATAAAAGTCCCAACATTAGAATTTATTGCTAAATCAATGTTGCTTTAATAGCCAATATTTTATACTTTCTGATTAAATTTAGTTAATTTCCTTGAAAGTGGGGCTAGCTCGCAGATAAGATGGGATTGGAACTCCAGTAGGATCTTGGTGCCCAATTTACAAAAATGTATTCAAAGTATATTCTTTAATTATATGTTTTTGCCTTGTGCAAAAATCAGTGTTTCTAAACCGCAAAAATCATGTCATTTCTCTATAAAATAAAAGATGCCTACCCTAAAAATTAATCTACGTTTCTCATCAGATATATCAACAGTGAGTAACAGATCACCCTACTATTGCAACTTTTACTCAGAATGAAAAATGCTTAATATAATAAAAAAAAACATTTAAATACATAAAAAATAATACACCATATGGACAAAAGTATTGGGACACTGGGCCATTACACCTACAGGAACTCTTATCACATCCCATTCTAAATCCATAGGCATCAATATGGAGTTGGTTACCCCTATGCAGCTATAATAGCTGCCACTCTTCTGGCAAGGTTTTCCACAAGATTGTATCTCTGTGTCTGTGGGAATCTTTTGCCCATCCATCCAGTAGAGCATTTGTGGGGTCAGGCACTGATGTTGGACGTGAAGGCCTGGCTCGTAACCTCCATTCTAGCTCATCCCAAAGGTGTTTGATGGGGTTGAGGTCAGGACTCTGTGCGGGCCAGTCAAGTTCTTCCACACCAAACTCACCCAACCATGTCTTTATGGGCCTTGCTTTGAAAAGGTGAAAGGTGATTAATTAATTGTCATTGTTGACGCACCACAGCACGCAACAACGAAATGTGTCCTCTGCATTTAACCCATGTGACATTGTG
>JAODKL010000001.1:40062352-40074394 GCA_026780765.1 Petrocephalus schoutedeni | reverse complement strand
AAAACAAAACATAATCCATGGAAAAAAATGTTTGCTTTCTTTAGAGAACCTTTAAACATTGTGTGTGTGTGTGTGTGCGTGTGTGTGTGTATGTTTTCTTTCCATTCTCACCTCACTACTATCAGAGGCTGGAAAATCAATACTCCCTTCCTCTCTCGTGTATCAGTCTCTGAGATTAGAAAGAGAAGGAATGTGCTTCTTCCAAAGGAAAACAAAGAGCCTCATATATTCTAGACAGGATTTCAGCAGCTCTGACTGCCACACCTAACATGCGTTTCCACTTAACTCTTGTACCATCCAGTGCACATAGCCGTGAACTGCACTCGCCAAGGGCTGCGGAAGGTGGAACCGTCTTTTGAGATGTCTGGGAAAAAAACAGCAAATGCCAGTCGGCAAGGCCATTAGCACTGATGGGCCATAAAACCATGCAACTAGGATGCGGCATCCTTAGGGACAGTGTAAAAAAACACCACCGCTACAATTTTGTTCACTAGCATCGTGATGAGACATCTGGATGCATGAGCTTGTTGTTTCAAGAGTAATTGTTTTGCGTTCAAAATAGCGCATCCCTTCATTTAAAATACCGAGAACAATTTTACGATCTTCTTTCACTAGCAAGCTAGTATAAAATATCTCTGCTCCTCTGCACCAGATAAAATGAGCCCTGATGTCTACCTTTTTTTGGAAAAGATTTCTCAGAAAGCATGTGATGTTTTACTGACATCCTGTAGAGGACACTGTTGCTTGGCATTGTTTAGGCTCCTGCTGAAGATCTTCACTGATGTGCATCACATAGTTTATCAGTCATCAGTATTTTTACAAACTTTAAGCCATGTGTGCTATTGCTAAATGCAATAAATTCACAATTAGCATACAGATTAGCGGTTATATGACTACAATCAAGAGCCTATCCCAGAAGCTATGGGACCCAGGCAGGGAATAACCCAGGACAGGCCCACAACCCATCACAGGGCACTCTCACATACACCATTCATGCACACAATTGGCCAATTGCAATTCACTGGAGTACCTGTAGGGAACCCCGCAATGACATGGGGAGAACATGCAAACACACACATGGAGCCATAATGGAGACTTGAACCAAAAAGACTTGAAGTCCCAGAGTTGTGTGAGGCAACAGTGGACCTCATAGTAGCTATTGTACATGTGGCTTGGTAAGTAGGTAGGTAGGTAGGGAGGCATTGCTGTTCCCTCATGTCTGTGGTGAGGGGGGGGGGGGGGGCTTCAAATTTCCGCCACCAATGTTGTTTGTGAAGATCCTCTCCCCTTGTTTCCTCCAGGTACTCTGGGTTCCTCCCACAGTTCAAAGACAAGCAATGCAGATAATAACTGCTCTTCACTGTAAATGATTAATCTTTTACATGTTGCTAGACTTAATTCACCGGGGGTGGTTTTATTTTTTTTTTTTAGTTTTCTGAAATGTAAAATGTATGTTTGATTTTGCTGTGAGAGTCATGTCAAGAAACTGACATGCAAGCACTCCTGGAAACTTCATTCTGATCTTGCTAAATATCTAGCTGATATGTCGTACTCACTTAAAAAACTTTTTTTTCAGGAAACCACTTTCCTCGGCCAGTAATAACATGGTACTCCTTTTCAATACAAAAAGTTTCCTCATTGTTTAATCCGAACGTAACGAGAAGCAATCCAGACACATATTAAGCTTGTTCAGTTATTACTGAATAAATTAAGAGTAAATAATGAATCTCATTAACATATGTCCAGAGACATCTAATGTTTATAAGATCAATTTATCTATGTAAGAAATTCATTACGTTAATCACTAAATTCTTATATTTGTATTTCTGAGAATGATTACAGTTTGCAGTTATAAGTGGACTTTATTACAAAGTATACCAATTAAAAATCCTAGTATATTTTATCTACTGTGGTTCTGCAAGCTGTTTAACTATCAAATCCATGTATTAAAATCCCAGTACATTTCTGGATAAATAATAAATAACATTTATCATGAAGAACAAGAAACCAGATGACACAATTATAGCTAAGCTTGAATTAATATGAGTGTCAAGTTCACATCAAACTCAGTTCTTTTTTTTTTGAAGTACCTCTTAAACTCGACATGATTAATTATCAAAAAATACACTTTAAAGGATGGTTTCATGCTGTGAAAAACTTTTGTAGAATCTTAAGCTTACTGTGATAGATGTACAGCGGGTTTGATTCATGAACACGCTTATACTACTAATATCGTATGATAATATAATTGCCTATATTTTCATTTGTACTAAAACTAGTTTCACAAGTAGCCTGTAGTTTATAGAAATATTGTAACAAAAATAGCTGGCAACAAACAAGCCGTGAGATGTAGGACAGTACAAGACAAGATAATGAATAGTACTATATGCGGAATTCCAGGTTTCAGCTATTAGTATTAGTTATTATTAGTTAACTTTAATATCTCTAAAATATGCCTCTTTTAAGCTGTATTGTTGCTGTGTGCAATTCTGGGGAGGAGAGTACGAATATGACTGGCATTTGGTGTTCCTTTTAAATAGGGCTAACATTAATATATAATCCTTAATAATTAAGCATTTAAGTAGAAACCATAAATGTCAGTGGTTTGAGTTTGTTTTAATTAGTAGTGCCTAATTTATTACAGTAATCAGACATATTTTGTTGGCACAAGTAACATTTATTGACAAATATATAGGCCTACACAAGGTCAAAATGTAATTTAGGGTTTGAGTAATAACAGCGAAAGGACTTAAAGCATAATTGTGACATTGGTTCACCTGCTGAAATTTGTCTTAATATGTCTGAAGGAGCACTAACACAATGTAGCATTGCTTTTCTTTCCGGAGATGCTCTTGAGTACTCCCTGCCCTACATACATCTTCGTGGGCTTGGTTTTTCGTTTTTTTTTTTTTTTTCCTTTGTTCATGGCGCCGTTTAACTGTCGGCACATTTCAGTTCAGACGTCGAGAGCCAGGTCGTGCCATACGTCTGTGTGTCAGTCAGGATACTCGGAAATCTCAGAAGTGCAAACATTTAGTAAGGTAACCTGTAACAGAACCCGGGGCTGAATTTGCTGGATTGCTGCTATAATCATGCATTATAACCACCATTATTTTCACCGCGGCCACATTATCTTCCTTTCTTCCTCACTGTTATGAGCGTGATGGACAATCTGTCATGAAGACCTTGAATGAGGGCAGAAATTCTGCCACATCAGGATTTCGGAAAAGCATGTACCAGACGTTGGGGGGGGGGGGGTTAACATGATGGGGAGGGCAGCGGGGAGATATGATTCTTGAACTTTGAAGCTTGGCGAATATAACTTTTGCTGGTGTTAATACCTTTTAACCCCCAGACCTTTTAAATAACCTTTATAACTTTTGCAAACGCATGAGGTTTGTCTTAAATTAAGGCCGTTTTATTCATATTGCAGAACATGCCTCAAATCCCTCATTTCAGCTCCATTCTTTAGCAAGGTCTACGTGCAGATATACCCTTTGGCACTTATACATTTTCATACATATTTGGTCTGCAAGCTAATCAGCATCTGGCAAGAAAAAAAAATCGTCAGTGTATAGAGTACCCTGACCTTAACAAATACAATCCCAAACCATACCAAAAAATGATGCATAGTACAGAAAACCTTCCTTCCCCAAAACACTCCCCTTTATTGCAATTTCTTGTTTCACTTCCTTTATTGGACTGTCTTTTGTCCAGTGGTGGAAAGTAATGAAGAACAAATACTTCAATACTGTACTTAAGTACATTTTTCAGATACCTGTTTTCGTTAATATTTTTATTCTTCATTCATTACACCCCTGTACTGTACTTGTATCCACGTGGTTCATGATCTAGTATTGTCTGTGGCTTTATTTATACTCCACTTGCAGACTTATATGAGGAAGAAATACCCCCGATTTGGAATCTTGGAGCTTTGGAATCGTCCGAAAGAAATGGGAATCTTTATCTGAGGAAAGTTTTTGGAAGGTACTTGACCCTCCTATGCAATCCACAGCTGTAACATGACACCCTGATCTTACCGTCTTCCTATTTTTGCCTAGCACCCAGTGGTGCGGATTTCAAAATCTCTGGATGACTCCATTCAAGTCATTGTTAAATCTTAATTTAATTTCCTCATGCATTGTAAAGGTTACAGTTTTGAAGTCCATGCCCAAAGAAACATTTGCTTAGTGCGCACTTAAGCTGATATCAAGTGCACGTGAGGCTCGCTAAAAGCTCATAAACTCATAAACGTGTTATCTTTCATGCTAACATAATGCTACCATTTGAGGCTTCCATCATCAGAATGAAAATCAACAATTTCATTGACAGCTTGAAGAGAAAACTTCTGACGAGTCACTTTATGGAGTGGTGTCTAGGGCCAGAGTTCAAGTCTCTAGCATGGCATGTTCTCCCTGCATTGTTGTGGGGTTTCCTCAGGTACTCTGGTTTCCCCCCTCAGTCCAGAAACATGCTGATGCTACTTGAGGTTACCATAGCTATCGCTATCACTTCCTCCCCATTGGTGGAGAGATGTGCCCTGTAATGGGTTGGTGTCCCATCCTGGGTTGTTCCCAGCCTTGTGCCGATAGGCTCTGGACCCTGAACAGGACATCTTTCAGAAGATGGAAGGATCGGTAGTTACTTAATCTGAACAAACTTTATGTGGCCCAAGGTTAAGGCACAAAAATTCAGGTTATAATCTCAGTCATTTGCAAATTCATAATTGCTGACTATATAATAAGCAGTCTTTCTTTATCATGCAAAATATTACACAGGCAGTGTCACACTATTTTGGTAGTCTATTCTGTGGTAATACGGTAGTAATATGGGTCAAAAGTCAATAAAGAAAAACAGAAGCCCACTGTATTATTTTGTGAAACAAAACACATTTATTTGCCAACCAGAAAGGGATTTTCAGTAGGACCCCTGTAGACAACATGGGTGATAAGTGAATGTAGAGATTTTGATCATCAAAATGTTCTCTCGAGCAGTCATAACGATATCTTTAGAGTCTTAGGTGTCCCTAAGTAGTCCGTATTATGTGCTTTGTGATAGATTACCATCTCAAGCAGGGTGTTCCTTGTCTTGTTCCTGCCCTTTGCTTCCTGGGATTGGTTCCAGACTCACTGAAGGCCTATACTGGAGAAGTGGTTATGCAAGATGGATGGATAGATAGATGCGGTGTTAATTATTATAGATTTACTACCAAGCGTTTTATTATTTTCAACAAATGTAATATCTCATATTAAATGGCCACAGTGTTGCATGGTTCTTTAGACGTCTTTAGGATTTACTGTGTCTCAACTCTACATGTGTCAAAGAGGAAATTTATTTAGCTGTTGCAACAAAACTGGTATTAGTCATTTTTTTTTTTAAGAATTTCAAGAACTACGTCCAAATTTCAACGCACAGCTTAAAGAACAGCCAACAGTTTTAAATGAATCTTACAGCATGAACAGCATTAAACATTTAAAGAATGATTTAACTTTAATGTCTCCTTCACATTGACAGAATATACATAATTAAGTCACAAGGCTGTGAGGAGGTGTGTGCCAATGTTATGTATGCAATGCACGTTATTTGAAAGGTAAAACAATTAACACAGGACGGGAAGATACTAATGCCATGGTAACATTTATTTATTTATTTTATATTATTGAAAATTCCCGATGGCACCTGTCTCCCTGTGTGTGTGTTTGATCTGCTGATAGTGAGATTTATGTATGCTACCCAAGCTGATTTTTTGATTCTAAAGGACAGGGCATCTCATTTCTTGTCACTGTCTCCTAAATTCCTCAAGGTACAATTAGCATTTTGTTTGACAAAATGTTGAAAGGTTCATAGATTGATCTTTGCTAAAATGCAGCGAGATGTTTTTTCAAATGCAAATTTTGACATTTATTAACTTTTATTCGGGATCTGTTTATGGATTGTAAGACTGTGCATACATTTAATGGGCATAAAGTGAAATTACAATGTTTAAACACAATCATAGCGACACACTAACTGTGTAATGTGATGCTATGGTGGGAGGATATTTAGCGCGCCTAATTTATACCTCTTTTGTGGTGATTTTTTTTGCGGGGAGGGTGTTTCTTGGATGAAACCTTCCAGGAAACTGCATTTATCGCAAATGTTTTTTCACTGGAGTGTTCTTTCCAGCTGAAATATGTCAGCATTTTCCCACCTTCAGAGTTCTTTTGTTTCCCAGTCTATTAACAATTGTAATTGTGCAGGAACACTTACTAAACATGCACAGTAAATAAGCCAGGAAACGTATGATTTCCTATTAGAACAGATTAAAGGTACAATTCTTCTGTCATGCCAAAACTTATTACCAAGGTCTGAAATTTGAATGCTGACAGCATAAGTGCACTCTTAAGGGGTAGAGCGATTTCAGGAAATTCTGTGTTCGAGATAACATATATACACGTACATCTGCATAAAAATAGATCTGTAACTGACTGTATAATCATTAAAAATTGGAAGAGGCATCTGCGACTTTGCTAAGTTGTGCATTGTTTTTACAAAAAAGGGTGTTCTTTAAGTTTTCCTCACTAATTAGATATCTCTTCGAGCTGTTATCTATTATACATAGACACAACATTACTTCACTTTTCTTATTTCAGATGCCCATATCTTAATTGGGGATCCTTCTGTAAATATGCTTAAATTTCCTTTATGAGACAGTTGCTGTTAACTGCTTTTAATGAATGACAACAATCTGAAAGCCTGGATGATTAAAGCAGCTGAAGCTTGCCTTTGTTTTGAGAAAATCCACCATACTTATGAAATGTTTACAGAATGAGAAACTTATGAAATTGCTTCTGTCATCCCTCTTCACTTCTGTTCCACGCATCCATCTATTCATCCGTCTTTCAGCCACTAACCCCGTCCAGGAAAGACGTCATTTATGCTGTTAAAAGTCCTGAAAAGTAAAGCCTTCCACATAAGAAAGGTCAATTTTATTTGTCATCCAATAGCTATTGATATATAGTATCTGTATATGCTATTTATACATTAATTTACCAATATATTGCTATATAATAGGTTAATTTACTAATAAATAGCTTGATTAGATGTAATAGAATATAAATTGTGTTCACAAAACAATAGAGCTTTCTCAACAGCAATAAATATATAAATTTAGATCACTTGCTTGGGAATGAAGAACATGGCTAGTTAAAATGTGGAATAGTTCAATGTTTTCCTATTAAAGGTATGTAGTTCATTAATTAAAATTAATAATCTTCTTTTTTCAGTTCGCTGGAACAAGATGAGGTCAACGATCTCCAAATTTGCATAGAATGATAAAATTCTAACCCAAGTATCTGCTTTGCCTTTAGCAATGTGCTAAGGCCATGTGAGCCTAAGCCCTCCTGGGGTTTATTGCTGGCCAGGCTTTCTTGTTTGACTGGAGAGTAATACCAGATATATCTTCCAAGATGTATGCTGTCCTCCTACGAGTCTCAATTAAATCCCTTCCATTGATACAGTCAATAGTAGGCATCAACCTGGATTAGCACTGTGACACAATCTGGTCAAGATCTTTGAATTCAAGAATGCCTGCATTCTGATGATGCACCACAATTTAGGTTATTTGTAAATTTTTTAATTTCTTTTGTATTTCATGCTTTTTGATTTTGTTTTCTTTTTTCGGCTAGCTTTGCAAATTTAGAGGTTGCAGGTATTGTGTGGAAATGTGGAAATATCCAGAAGTGGCCTAACTGCGGAAATGATCTTGTCACTGTCACATTTCTTCTCTCTGACTTATGCTGGTTGTTATGTGAGCGCTATGCATATATGGATATTCCTACTGGATATGGAAGCATTGTGCACAGCAAAGACGTCCGATCAGAGGAGGCAGGTGAGGCAGAACCTTGGGACGCCTGTCTTTATACACATGAACTTTAATGACATCCCATTCTTAATTCATAGGCATTAATATGGAGTAGGTCCACCCTTTGCAGCTATAACAGCTTCAACTCTTCTAGGAAGGCTTTCCACAAGGTTTAGGAGTGTTTATGGGAATTTTTAACCATTCTTCCAGGAGAGCATTTGTGAGGTCAGGCACTGATGTTGGATGAGAAAACCTTACTCTAATTCATCCCAAATGTGTTCTATCCAGTTGACATCAGGGCTCTGTGCGGACCAGTCAAATTCCTCCACACCAAATTTTCTCATCCATGTCTTTATAGACCTTGCTTTGTGCACAGGTGCGCAGTCATGTTGGAACAGGAAGGGGCCATCCCCAAACTGTTCCCACAAAATTGGGGGCATGAAACTGTCCAAAATGGCTTCCATGGAACCATGGAACATTTCACGGAAATTTCACGAATGGAGTTATTGCACAGGTGGCATCCTATCACGGTACCACGCTTAAATTTACTCAGCTTCTGAGAGCAACCTATTCTTTCACAAATGTTTGTAGAAGTAGTCTGCATGCCTAGGTGCTTAATTTTATACACCTGTGGCCATGGAAGTTAGAACACCTGAATTCTATGATTTGGAGGGGTGTCCCAATACTTTTGGCAATATAGTGTAAGTAGCTTGATTAGATGTGTGCTATAGCTCTGTTAATTAGGCCAAGTAAGGCCTGTGTCCTCCCAGTGCGTCTACAAGTCACCTCATTGATTAGCCTGAGCACAGAGGAAATGCTCGTGCATCTCATGTACATTACAACAAATGTTCTCTTTGCATTAGAATGGAATTGTGATTGTTATGTTCAATCAATGAGAAAGGTCAAAAGAGCGCTTCTGCCAGAGATTTAATGGAGAAGTCGATGGGGATTCATTTTAATCACTGTGACTGTTTCAGAATAAGCATGACTGCATCCGTCAAGACTGCAATAATTACTAATATTTTTATAAGTCTGTCTTGCAATTTCAATATCTTGAGATATTTTTATGTATCGAGTGCTATTTAATCATGCATCTAGGTGCTGTGGAATTGGTTTTTTGTTTTGTTTTGTTCAGTTTGCACTGTTGTAAGATGATACAACCACCTAACCGACTATTCTGTTCAGAGTTATGGGAATTTAAAAAACGGTATAAAGGGCATCAAACAAATGGTTGTCATTGTCGACATACCACAGCACAACAATGAAATGTGTCCTCTGCATTTTACTCATTATAACCCAGGGCTTTGCTCAAGGTGCCCCACTGCTCAAGGAATCAAACCAGCAACCTTTCGATCACAAGGACACTTCCCTAATCATTAGGCCACCACTCCCCCTGACTGGACACCATATAAAGGTAAAACACTCATACACTAATATTAACATCCATTATGCCAGATTTTATGTTGTAAACTAGCAAAACAATCAAACCAGTGTTCATACATCCATAACTACATGCGCAAAGCGTCAAATAGAAAGTTTTCAAATATTACTAGAGCGACTGATATATCGGTTATTCTCCAGTGAAGAGTGTATGTCTTCCAGGGAACAGCTATATGCCTTTGCAACACAGATAGGCTTTAGAGCAGGGGTGTCAATCTCCAGGCCTGGAGGCCCGGAGCCCTGCACATTGTTGGGTTTACCCTCGTATAACACACCTGATTCAACGCCTCGCAGCTCCTTGTACTAATTACCCCACAGCTCTTCAGCACAATCATTTGTGGTGGAACAGGGAAAGAACTAAACTACACAGGGCACCGGCCCACCAGGACTGGAGTTCGACACCCCTGCTTTAGAGGATTAGTCAACATTCACAGTATATTTCCTGGTATTTATATGCTATTGTAAAACACCAAATGATAGTCTCATCAGGAATTGTGTATCTAACACTCAAGCCTATGTTTTGTCATCCAGTAATGTTCTGTGTTCCCAGGTAATGAAAGGAGCTCTTTCTGCTTGGCTGGGTAATCATTTTGTATATCTTCATTTAACATGATCCTTTTTAGCATGTTTTTGAGGACAAGTATGATAAGGGCAACACACAAAAAACTAAATTTGTTGTAATCAGGAATAATATTGCATTAATTCATATACATAAATCAGTAAAATACCCTATCCTGTGTAATACCTTTAAGCCACATTACGAATGTGATTTTAATCGCAGCGAAAGAAGTCATTCAAGTTGTTTTTGCATCTCTTTTGTAATGTATTGCTGATCATGGATCACAGAGGTACAATATTCAGTATTTCAAATGTAATAATACGAAAGTTGTTTTAAAAACAGCATGGCCTGTCAGTGAAAATTGCTAGTTTTTAACAACCCTGGCATGTGGTACAGATCTTCAATCTGAATGATAGAGTTTGACTCCCGAGTGTTACAACACCATTGTAGCAGATTCTCATTTAATAAGTTCCACTACAAAAAATGCACTAAGCCAAAACACATTTAATGAACATAAGCAATCTAGGAAAGGACATAAAATTTCATAACTTTGATAGGAAACATTTATCATTATGTTTGGCTCACTGCCGGGGGCATACTGTAGGTAGAATGCCCAAGCCCCACCCAATTTTGGATATCATTTTATAGATTCTAGGACCACTGTACAGTTCTGGGCCCTCTGAATCTGCCAGGGTATCCATGCCCCTGTTGCACCCCTGCTCGCTGCTACATGATCCACTCACTGCAGAATGAGTAAAAAGTACAACATTGTAATTAAACATCATGTATGGAAGGTTCTTTTAATACACCTTACGCACAATATAAAGATAATGCTTACAATGTTTATAAGTGAAAGTGAAATTGTTGAGGTCTTTTTGTGCATAAAAAATTAAGATAGAAAAATAAAAAAGTTTATTGCAATGCAAGATGCATGTATTTTAATTACCGGTTTTGGAAATTTTGCTATAATATATGTTTTTTTTTCTTTTTAAACCAATAGCAGCTGATATGTAAGAGTAAGGATGTAATTAATTATGAATAAGTGGACTGATCCTAGGTAATGTACAGTATGGTATTACTGTTACTGTGTTTTATGATATATCATGCATTATTTATGAAGACATGGGGCAATTAAAACTAACAGAAGAATTTCTTTTTAGATACTACCTCAGAATGAAACTGGCATGCTGGAAAATGGATTTCACTGTGTTCTAGATACCAGGTAAGCATAACAGGGGTTAGCAGTCTGCGGCAGTCTGCATGAGCAGTCTGTCCAGACTTATTCAAATGTTGTTCCCCGAACTGCATATTGCTTTAATTAAAATCCGCACATTACACATTACATTAAAATATATTTGTACCTTGCATTGTTATGTTTTGATACTAATTATGGTATGGTATGTTTTGGCCAGGTAATATATTTTGAGGCAAGTAGTGTGTTAAAGCTACACTAAAGTCTTTTCTACAGGGTTCATGTGCGGTTTTAGGATTTAGTTAATTCCATTTGAGATTAGAATGTCTTTTGGTCTTTCAAAAACGCAAGATAGGTACTATAATATCTCGATTACATATGAGATAAGAAGGTCAGACCATTTAGTTTGGATGTATCAAGCCAAATAACAAAGCTCTCTGCTGGAAGTAACTTAAGTCTCCATTTCAGTGTCTGAGATTATTATTCTGAGAGTTAAACTGATAAAGAGTATTATCCATACCTTTATCTTCCCACCACCAACCTGGTCAGGGCCTTGGGCTTGTCCCCAGTAGCATAGGGTGCAGGGCTGGGGTACATCCTGGGTGGGATTTCAGCGCATCACAGGGCACGTACTACAGACCATTTCGAGTTGTCTAACTCCATGTCTATGGATTCTAGGAGGAAGTCACAGTATCCAAGGGAAACCCAAGCACAGTGAGATCACACAACTTCTGCTTACAAAGAGCAGAGGTGAGATTCAAAGCCCCAACTCAGTTGGTGTAGACCTTCCCAGTGAGCCACCATGCTCCCCTAGCAATGTGTTAGGGTAGTGGTCAGTGATTTAAGCTACATGCTACCAAAATGCACAGATATGGCATAGACCTCTCTGTACTGTATATTATTTTGTATTTCAGACTATAGCATTTAACCCTTTTCCCGTGATAATTCCCCCATGTGAAATTTGCCTAACGTTTAATGATGCTCTGGGGTCAGATTGACCCCAAACAC
>JAODKL010000001.1:40028564-40062098 GCA_026780765.1 Petrocephalus schoutedeni | reverse complement strand
TTTTCCCGTGATAATTCCCCCATGTGAAATTTGCCTAACGTTTAATGATGCTCTGGGGTCAGATTGACCCCAAACACGGGATAGGGGTTAAAATTGTTACAGTACAGCATGCATAAATCTACTTTCAACATACTCTTTGTTGTCACTTGCATAAAATACATGCACATATTCTTAGAGTAGTATGTTTTGAATTTTGAAATGTAATGTTTTTTCTCTTGTGCTATGGTTGTGCTTTAATAACCAGAGCTCTATTTTACAGTATTGGCATGTGTGAAATGTGTTTCAGAATGTCACTAAAATATATCCTGATGACAGCTATAATTTTATGTTCTACAGCCAATTGATTTCAGCTAATTTTCTTCTGCATTACTGGATTCTACCCACTGAGAATTATGACAATATCAATTTACTTGCAATGCCAGCAAGTAAAAATCCGTCATAAACAATTTACAAAAAGACACTTTCAACAGCAACAACAACGTCAACAAAAAATCTGTAAAGTAGATGAGGTGCATTCAATCCAATGCAATAACCTCAATCTGTTGGGCTATGGAAGGTGTACTGTAACTTAGAACAGCGAACAACACAGCATTTACTGTAAGGAAAGTTCTATATTGATTCAAACAGGAAAATTAAATGCAACGTTTACTGGCCAAACTCTTATTTAAAAGTAGAGTATATGCCAACTTGGTACAATAAAAGTTATTTATCTTGCCTTTTTAAAAGTTCATCAATTATATTGTGATACACTTAATGTCCATAAGAGGATGATATATGATTGGCCTAATTATTTCTTATTCAAATTTCACCATGCTTTCTAAAGCATATCAATTTTGTTAATACCATGTAATTAAAACATGTCAGTGCACTACAAGTTGCAGGCTGTATTAATGAGTATGAAAATTATTTTAATTAAATAGCCAATTATAAAAAAATCCAACCATGAGAATTGACATTTAAATGAATTTCATTTAAATTGCTTTTCAACATTGTTTTATCAAAGGCTTAAAGGACGAATAAATTATCACATCAAAAATATACAGTGCCATTGCTCCTTTAGATTTGCTATCCCCAGTTTGTACATATTTTAAGAAGTAGTAACATCCATCAGCAGCTGAAGTTAATTATTTCATTGTTTAAGTATGCAGAAAGCAAGCAAAATATCTTTAATATATATGGGCCTTATTCTCTCATTAAGAGCTAAAGCTTTGTTCTTTGTTTCAGTGTTCGGCAAAATAGTTTTTATATTATTTAACTAAAGTTTTTTTTTAACCTTTAAATGAGTATTTATCTAAGTTGAATGCTTTCTGTCATCATAAATCAGAAAAATGAAAGAAACGTACTGTTCCTACCACCCAACTAAGAACTATGAGGAAGTCAACATAAATTACTCAATGTAAAGTCATACTATACTAATTAGGTTAATATCTGCTTATGTTGTCAGTTTTCACAATCATTTTCTGTACAACAAACACTTTACTGTTCAGAGTGCTGATTTGGAATAATATTATGCAACACAACTATATTAAAAGTCAAAAACTTTTGGCAGAAGTTCAGGTAACAGAATTAATTAAATCTGTCAGTATTAGCATTCACTTTGATGCTTTTTGAAGAATATTGTAAGCTTGTGTATCACAATTTCAATGTATTCTAAGGTGATGCAATTCATGCAGATCTAGTTACCACGAAAGTTCAAAGTTATGAAGTAAGAGCAACTGATTATACAAGTTCATTAGTGTACACACTAATGACAGTCGCCAATGAGAATCACCAGTTCACTTAAATAGCATGCTCTTTAATTGTGAAAGGAGATGGGAATGCATAGAGAAGTCCCCCGTGTAAACTAAAAAAAAGAAAACAAGTAACAGGCATACAGTACTTAGTACTATACTACTACTTAGTAGTAGTAGTTAGTAGTAGTATAGCATAGTGTGTGTGTACACTCATAACATTGCGAGCCTTTGCCTCAAAAGGTGTATTGTGAAGTGCAGCTTTACTCACTATTTGTACATGAACACTGTAATGTCTCCCCCCCCCCCAAGTCCCATACACATAAAAACTGAGAGTAAGGTTTGGTGGTCTGTGTACTGGGCCAGCTGTCTCCTAACAACCCCTGGAACTTTCATTGGGGGGTGGGGGGTGATACAAGCAAGTTATGCATCAGAAATTTTGGTATAACATTTTCAGATCTTTTTTTTCTGTCAAGTGATATTTTTGCTTACACTGTTCAATTGATTGTTTATTACAGTTGTACAATTATATAATATGTATGACATTTCAACCCAGATATGTCAGATGCAGAGGCCAGAGTCTTGTGCAGATTCCCTCCCAAACTAATATTTCTGATTCCCTCTTGAAGGGAAAAATGATGCAAAGTATTGCAAAGCATTTATGTGTAGTACCTGCCAACATTTAAATAGTAGCTGCATGTTACTGCTATATCTGATTCCTAACAAGCATGCAATTTTGGCATGATCCAGCTGTCCAGCTGTACACTAATTGTACCTGCAAGGTGAAATATAGGGGTGCGCACGGGATGCAAATGATGCCTGTATGTCTCATTGAAGCTGCAATAATACCTCGTACGGACACACCGATTATGAACTTCGGGCTGAATGGTGGTTAAGAGTGAGTGTGCAATTAAGACAGGTTTAAAAAAAAAAAAAAAACATGGCATAGCATTTATGCATTTGATTTTGGAACCAATGTTGAATTGGTCAGGGTAAATAAAAAAACAATGTAGGAGAGAGATACTAAGAGCTAACGATATGGCCTCAAAGCAAGTGATTTTCTGAACCCCTACATTTGATCTTTATAGCTTACTAATGCAGACATCATCAGAAAACTGCCTTGCTATTTATCTGCTGTACATTAAGCCATGGGCAATTACTACATCCAGTACTTTGCTAATGACACAGGATCTGATGTAGTGTAAATCTTGTTTAAACAGGTTTTAACCTCGCCTAGTTATAAATTAGGAAGATCATAACAGGAACAGCAGTAAGGACTCACAAAAGCAGGAATCTGTCGCTGTTTTCTGGAAAGGTAAAGGCTTGAAAATTGTTCCTGTGTGGTTAGAGGAATTAATTATTTCTAGGTATGGCATGCCTGGAAATGGAGACCTAGTTATGTATTAATATCGTAGCATGCTAACGTAAAGAGAGCCTGCAGGATTGGGCTGATACGGCTGTTCACGTAACAAAGATACAACTAACAAAAGCCTCTCAGAAGGACAAAACACATGTTGGAAACCTGACCAACAAGTCCATTATTAGTTAG
This sequence comes from Petrocephalus schoutedeni, assembly GCA_026780765.1. Taxonomy (NCBI): domain Eukaryota; kingdom Metazoa; phylum Chordata; class Actinopteri; order Osteoglossiformes; family Mormyridae; genus Petrocephalus; species Petrocephalus schoutedeni. The sequence continues at coordinate 40,058,819 of JAODKL010000001.1, read as the reverse complement.
GTAACAAGATACACTGGAGGTGAATTTATTAGAGAATAGGGATCCTGCTATCTGTTATCCCTGGATTGGGAGCAGATGGTGTTTGAGAGGGTTTTACTCAAAGAGGACTTGAAAGTTGGAATGATACTCAGAATGGTTCTCAACTGTAAATTTTGACATCTGACAGTAAGATTCAAATCATTATTAAAGCAGTGTTTGTTATCTTTCTGACACCTTTCGCCAAAGTTTTAATTACGTTTGTACTCACTTTTTATTAAAGAATAAAATAACTATTAATTTTTAATTTTGCACCAGCTGGTTTGTAAAGAGAGACTCCACCTCTCTCCAATTAAGCGATGTGACCTTCTGGAGCAACCGGTAGGATATTATCACAGTGATATAAGAACGTTTTCGACATAGTATTTTTGTATTTGGAAAAATACCGTAACAAAAGTAATTAAATATGTGATATCAGTCATTCAAGAGAAATAGTTCAGATTGTAAACTAAGGTATTTGGGGACCAAACAATGAAAATATTAAAGAAATCTTTACTCATAGATTCAACATTTGGAGTAAGGGCTTTCCAATATCCCATAGAGTAGCAGTTTTCATGTCCCAACTGAGATTACGCTGACATTTTTTGTGGATTTTTGCAATAGTTAGAAGTAGTAAGGTTTTAGGTTGTAATAGTGATATAAAATTTTAGGCTTGAAAAATAAAGCTGAAACGAACACAGAAGACTCAGTATAAAGGAGTACATTTATTCACATTATTGAGAGGTATGTTCATTTGGAGGGAGAAATCCTATGGGATTTCTTACCTTGTTTGGTCCAAAGTTGATAAGGACACATTACAGTAACACATACTGCAGTAACAACAAAATGTTCTAATATTCTAGTAAAGGTGTATGTATATATAGATTTACAGTATAATTTAGACAGAAAAGTGGTCACATTATTCAGGTATCCATATAATCTTCATAATCAGGGAAACAGAATACAGCAGCACACTCAAATAAGTAATGGAATTGTAAGCATACATTCTAAACGCAGTACATAGAAGTACCTTAATCTTAGCTCAGGCATCGGTGGCAACGTGTGGCTCACTTGGTTTTGACACTGTTCCTATGATTAAAAAGTCACTGGTTTGAATCTGGGATTTGATAGAGAGAGGTCAGCATCAGACTCTACTGCAGGCCCCTTGAAACAACCCCCCCCCCCCCATGCTATCCAAGTCTGGTTTTAAACACCTACTGCAATACATGTAATATAATATTAATAATAATAACTTTCACTAGATGCCATCCATTGTGTACTTGTGTACTCGTTTTCCATGTTATGTTTTAGAAAATAGCTTGACTGTTTGTACAAGTGGAATATGGTTTTCTATATTGCCAAATGTTTATGGAGACTATTCGATAACTAGAGGGCTTGTCATTCTTACAAGATATACAACTGAGTAACTGCAGGATCTGATGCAGTGTATATATGCATCAGATCCTGCAGGTGCCTAAGATTACATTTATAATCTTAGGCACCTGTTTTAAGGACTAAATCTACCACTGCGCGATTTATTAAGACAGTATGCAAACTTGAGAGATAGCAGGTTAACTCAATTGTAACTCAAAAATAATGGGATTTTAATGCGGTGAATATGTAATTAAAGGTTAGCAACATACAAGACAAGTGGATTGCATTGTCATGAATTTTAAGCAGAGATTGATTTTTCTTTTTTTACACTACAGCATTCTCTGAAGGGTAATTTTAAGGAATTCTTGGCAAAACTAACAAAGAACGTGAACTATACTCTCACTGCGTCTACCTTAGAAGCACATATATTATAAAAACTTTGAAATCTCAACTTTCATGTATTTTAAGTCATATAGACCTATAGCATGTATATAACATATAACACTTACCGTCATTTACCGCAACCAGTTTATTTAATGTCCGTTCAGTGAATTAATTTGACACTGACGTTACCTAAACGCCCACGAACTCCACATTTCAAGGTCTTATTTATGTTTCCAAAGACGATAAAACAGCAAACATTAATGCTACCTTAATTATTCTCACCTTTAATTCCGAACACTTTGACCTAGTTTATATCACTTCGCTGCAGACCGCTGCATAAAATGTTTGTAGATAACGATTAACTGACAACTCAGCTTTGTGTGTACATCATCTTGTCCTCTCCAAACATCTGCAAATAATCTCCATGTCGGTGCATTCACTATGCTTTGACAGGAATGTCTCTAGGTGGGTTTTTTTGTTTAGTTTGGGAGATTAGGATATGTTTATGTTAACTCTTTAAAGCCGTGTCCTCTGCAACCTTGGGAGAAGCAACAGAATTAACAGTTCCTATGGACATTCCAGTCAAGCCACATGCGAATAAAGGCAGCGTGAAACGCAGTCCGCCATACAAATAATAAATGGGGTTAAAAATTACGTTTAGAGAAATTATATATAAACACACACACATTTTTATTACCATACAGCACGTGTTTTTTTTGTGTAGCTGTGTGTCATAATATTAGTCTTCATAATGATCACAGAAACTTTTTTGCTCTCCCTGACATAAGAGCCCCCCGCTTAGGCGCGCGCTCTTGCCCCCCTGGCGCAGCGTTCTCGCGGAGAATCGGGACCCTTCGGGGCGGCTCATATTTATCCACATCGTCCGGCCACCTTTCCTCTTTGTTTAGCCTGGTTTACTTTGAACTTGGGCATTTGCGGGAAGCGGCGCGCAGTCACCGTCGCAGGCACCGTCCCGTGGCTCCTCCTTCTCTGTACCTTGTGACAACAACAACTCGCTGGGCGAGCGAGGCGCACTTTTCGGCTCGATTTCTTCCTGTCATTCTCTCGCAATCTTTGATCAATGTACGGCCACAGAGAGCGCAAATCCCAGACAGCCCAGCCTTTGCACAATTTCTTCCGACTGTTAAACTAACGCTCACAAAAGTTCTCCTTCTCCGGGATTTCTCGTTTCGACTACTCCGGGACACTTTTGGTACACTGGGGTTTTATACTTCGAACTTATTCTCATAGGTGACCATGGCCGTACCGGCTTCTTTGATTCCTCCGACCCCCCTGGTCCATCCACCTCCGATATCAACTTCTTCGGCTACGAGCACCTCGCCTTCGGCAACCTCCACCCCGTCTCCGTCGATAGCCCCCTCCGGACCGAACCTATTCCGATCGGAGCTGATCGCCACCAGCAGTCCGGGCATCCCACCCGGCACCTTGCCCGGCAAGCCCGTCTACTCGACTCCGTCTCCGGTCGAAAACACCCCGCAGAACAACGAGTGCAAGATGGTCGAGCTGCGGGGAGCCAAGGTTGCATCGTTCACGGTAGACGGCTGCGAGCTCATATGCCTCCCCCAGGCTTTCGATCTCTTTCTGAAGCACTTGGTCGGGGGGCTGCATACGGTGTACACCAAGCTGAAGAGGCTGGAGATCACGCCGGTGGTGTGCAATGTGGAGCAGGTTCGCATCCTGCGGGGACTCGGGGCCATCCAGCCGGGAGTCAATCGCTGCAAACTCATCTCCAGGAAGGACTTCGAAACTCTCTATAACGACTGCACCAACGCGAGGTGAGCGATAAAAGACACGGCGCCCGTCGACATTTAATAGATAGAAAGATGTAGTGGAAGTCGGGCAGAAGCCAGACTGCCAGCACGCTTCAGATTCAATGTTACAACTCACAGCTAGCGCGACACCGCTACGGCACATCAGCATCTAAAATCAAATAATAATAAGTTTCATTGCGCCTTTGCATCTTCTTCTGGGGCGATCTACTGCTAAAATATTAACGCTGATTATTTTAATGCGGCGCTTTCTCGGTGGAGGAGCGGAGAATGGAGATGGGAGGGTAATCAGCTCAGTAGATAGGGACAAATTAAGCCCTGTTCCCGTCGCGAAGCGTACAAAGGCAACGTTGTTACCACCGAGTTACGTCGCTTCATTCGCTAACATGAGATCTGCCCGTCAGCGCCGGTCCGGCGGCCGCTTTGCTCCCTGTCGCACGGAGCATCCCTTAAAACTGCAAATTTGCAAAATAGAGGCACCGTATAATGCAAAGCGTAGCCAGTACTCCTATAAACCGCCAGCGACGTGTCCGCAAAGCAGTAACAAGTTTACCAGAAAGTACCGTGTCTGCGGACGGCTGCCCGGCGACCGCCGGGTCCTGCGCTCCCCGCAAAACTTCCCGGACTATATTCCCAGAAATAAAACGATGCAAAGGGCAAGCTAGACCCTTCAATACATTAATTCATTTCTTTTATTTCCACAAACGCCCAATAATTATAAGCAAAGGTTATCCCTTAAATGGTTTTATATTGAATATACACGTTTACGTTATTTTTAGGTGTTTTTTTTTCTTGCTCAAGTCTATATCTAGGGTAGCAGGTGGACTAAGAGCGATAACATGGCTAAGAATAAAATGTCTATATTCATAGTTTAAATATTAGCGGTATAAGTGTGTGTCTGCATGTTAGAAAGTACTTCATAAACTTTTTTACCACGTGATTTTAGTCTGTATAGGTGTACAGTTGCACTAGTCTGACTTCCAGGCCTGTTTCAACTCCGTTTGATGTTTAGTTATTATTTACACTCACCAGATCATTTATTATTGGAAAATTACTCCCCTGCTCTGCTGTGTGTTCAGAATCGTCAGTGTATTCTTGCATTAAGGGATGTTTGGCATAAATATGTGCACCCAAAATGCTTATTTTTACATTTGTTGGTGTCTGTTATTTTTACATCAAGTCTTTACTCTGCATCATTCCTTACACAACTTACTATACTTATTTTTCACCTAGACTAATGTCACTTTGTGCACTCTTTTCAACCACAAATGAGGATGTTCTTAGATCTGTAAATTTGACCTCCTGCGTGGTCTTGAAGACGTTATATCTTTTTAAAAGAATAGGCTTTAATTTGGTGCAGGTAATGAACAATTAACTTGGGTGTATGGAAATTCTGTAACACAAGCGAAGACAATGTTGACATTACTGACCGCATCAATAGACTGGTTTTTGATATCACAATGTAAACTGATATCAAGCTATCAAGTTAACAGAGTAAAAGTTTCTTTCAAAATAACTGATGTTTACATTACATGTTTTTCTGTGTGCATGATGATATGTTTACACAAACGATTCACTGTATTTAAGGCAGTATTAATTAAACATGTAGGTTCTATTAATTAACCCCATTTTTACTACTGATAATGATTCTTTAATGAGCCTACTAGATAGTATTTATATGTCATACAACATTGCTGTGTGGGCTTGTGCAGAAGTAATTTAGTTTGTCAGCCATTACAATAACAGTAGCAAAGCTTGAATTACTTCTACATAGATCATAGAAACCTAATAAAGCAAATGTGGAAACTTAATTTTTCATTAGTTTTTCTGTGGTTTTGTTAGTAATCATCATTACTTCAGCACATGAGCATATAATACATACTTCTTACTGAGTTATGGTGTTCTGTATACGTGTATGTATACTGAACAATGAGTTGATGGAAAAATTAACATGTTTGTGAAATCACATCATTTATTGGAAGCAAATGATACTCACTGATGCCTGATTGTACGCGCAACACAACTGCATCTTGCAAGTGGAAGCCTAGTCTGTACTTATGCTGCGTGAATTTGCATGGTTATAAATCTGCATTTTATAATGTTTAGATAGGTATATAATGCTTAGTGTGTTTCTCAGTCACACTCTGATAACATCTTTTCCAATGGCTTTTATGAGACCAGCAACCAGGACTTTTAGAATGGGATCATTTATACTGTTGTCTCAGCTATGATAGGTTAAGCAATACATATTAAAACATCAATAGAAATAAAACATGTAAACTGCTATATTGCATTTCCATGGTTACAGACTAGTTGAGACACGTGATGTATAACGACAGTATAACCCATAGTGTAGTTATATTGGTTATGCTATAATATTTTAACAGATTGTTTGCTTTAAGTTTGTATTCCAACCGATAAAAACAGGAATAAAATGAGATTACTCATTAAAGTATGTCTTTTGAAATGCATAACTAGGTCTTCCATATGCTTTCAAGTGCACATATAATACATGCATTGAAATGTATGCTTTATTCTTCTTATTAAAGTATTACAGGCAGATTATTAGGTGTGCTTAAGTGCATTGCAGCTGTTCTGAGTTCATGGCATTGCCTTTCACTGTTATTTCACCACTGCGGTTCGTTTTAATAAAAAGACACTAACGAATAGCCAGCAAAGGAACCAGTGAAGTGCCGCGTGATGCCTCATCTCTGAGAGCCATTCTCTGTAGCATTTTTCATAGGGATCCCAGGTGAGGGACTATGGGGCTCGAGCGTCGGGGGCAGTAAGTACGGATGGCTGTGGAAAGGGTTAAAGGATAATGCAACGCTTCACATTGGTTTAATGACAGTGTAGTGCTCCACTATTACTGGTGCACAGGGAGGCCTGTAATTGTCCTGGAAAGCACCTGGTTCTGGCGATGCTATACTGAAATCAATCACTTTCGTTAGGGCTGCTTTGCCTTTGGAAGATTACGTTATTTGTAATGCAAGTGCAGCCGATAGATCTATCCGTCTGTTTTCTGTAACCGCTTGTCCCGGTCAGGGTCGCGGGTCCAGACACTAGATGTGAAACGTAAACAAAACCAGCTTCCAGGTCCCCGTTAATTTTTTTATCGTTTTATAATTGAGAGTAAATTGTTACTGTGTCTAGAATATAAATTTCCTGATTTCCTCAGCATTTTTCTACGTTTTGGCTCCATCTTTGCAGCTGTCTTTCTGCAAAGTACATAAGAAATAGTTATATTTTTCACTACAGATAGCAGTAGAAAAGCTTTATAGAATATTTTTCTCACATCTTAAACATTACTTTGACCCTGAAGTTTACCATAAAGACATTCTTTTATACAGATGTTGTATAATATTGCCAAGAGATATAATAAAAAAAAAGCTATTCATTTAATTATGCTATGGTTTTTTGAATGGATTTTTTCTATCACCTGGGCCAAGGCTGACACTCATGTGTGCTTTGCTGGGCAGTGGGTAGAGATTCCCAGCCTGGATTTGCCCTGTACAGGGGCTGCTCACATGAGATTAATGTGCTCCTCCTGCTCAGTAACAGATCCACAGCAGTAATCGTTTGCCTTCCACAGGAGTTATGGCACTGCCCAATGAAAAACCATACCTCAGCCCTTGTTTTCCTTTTCATTTTCTTCTTGTGGGACAAAGACGTTTTCACTGCTTTGTGGCACTTAAACTCTAAAGGAAGGCCATTAAAACTCCAGCTCAGGGCAGAAACATGGTTAGAGTTCAGTTTTTCAGTCTGTACTGCGGCGTAACCTTAGACCTCGGATCACAGGCAGCGAGTAACATTGTCGGGCTTTCAGAAACCTTGGTTGTATGTTTTCTTATTGACATTTTAATAGTTTTTTATTAAAAGTATAGTTAGATGTAAGCATACAGCTCACAGAAGTGATGTGGATATTGGCAATTTATGTTTATGCTAGAATGCAAGAAATACATTTTTGAACAACTAAATGGTTATATTCTGGTAAGCATGCAGAATGATTGTGGAAATCAAGAGTCAGGTAGACCCCTTTCTTTTCCTTTTGCTGTGTTGTTATGCTGTATTTGTTTTCTACAAGGGATGGATGTGTTTACAGGTACTCAAGGGAAATCTCTCAATTGGATTCAAATCTTTTTCAGTCAGAGTGGGTGCTAAGATACTCGTCACCCAGCAACCGCATCCAAGAGGGAGCCTGGGTGATAATAACTTCAAAAAACAGAGTGACAGATGCCTGATTAGGATGAAAGAGAGAGAGGGAGAATGCATGGAAAATTAGGCTTGTTAAAATAAGAAATCCATTCAAGCACCTTCACACAAATTAAACAAACACTCCAGTCTCGAATCCCATGATCTGTAGTATTCCCATTTATTGGTCCAAATGGGGATTCGTTTAAAACCATAAATGCGATTTTTACACTAATTAACAGCCAAAGGAGCTCTGCTTTGGAATGGCAGTAACCACCTGCGTCCAGTACACCAGTGCATTTGACATATGCTGGTGAATATTTTTTGAGGACATGTGATAATTGAAAATAATAATGGATTCAAAGGCATGGCATTATTATAAGACAGATTTAAATTCATACTTTTAATAAATATTGCACTGAAATCAGTAAAAGAGTGCTCTACTAATATTACAGTCAAAAAACTGGATTCTCGATGTATAGATATTTATTAATGCTGAGAAAGTACTTGCATTTTGATTACGCTTGCTGTGTGTAGAAACCATTCAAGCTTTTAGCCTATTTGCATACTGTTATTGGTTGATGGAATGGTGTCTGTGCTGTTTTATTTTATTTGCAAGACATAAACACATCCGTCTCTTTAAGTCGCGCTCACCCGATGAAGTCATTATTAAACAAAATATTTCAAACAATTAATGCAACCCTGTCTGAGTGACTCGCTCACCTTTCGCTTCCACTGTGTTGCCCTCTAATTGAGACTCAAAGGACGAGATTCTTGATCAAAGCGAGGCTTTAGCGCCTTACACCTTTGCGAAGCTAGTTTCACTTGTTAGGCAAATATCTGCAGATGGGGGCAGTGATGGGGGAGACGGACTGCCTGGGAAGGCGGCGCACTTGCGCAGTTACGCCTTGGAGTGAGCCTTTTGTCAGATCTGGTATTTCGCGAGATACCAACTCCCTACATAACAGCATATTTAGGGCCCATAGTGGGAATCACGGGTGCTTGTGCGAGGACGTTAAATGCTACTGACAGAAGTTGGAAGGAGCAGATGAGATTTCCTGATTGAAGAAGGAGTCCAGGCTGTAGCTTGGCACTGTCTAATATGGTCACGTAGAGAAATTGATTTTCCTCAGAAATTAATTAATTTTTCATATAGCCCAAAGCTGCAGTTTAAAAAGAGTGTGCACTTGGTAGCTTCTTCTTTTTTCTCTTTTTAAAGAATTATTGCCTAATCATATTAATGCTTTTGCCCCAAGGATGAAAAGATAATTGTACAAATGCATTTGGAAATATGTATCACTGAGTATTTATGATTAAATTATGCAAATAATTCAGCCTCCATCCATCGCAGCCCCAGATTGTCTAATTAGGATTGATATGCTGTATAGATGTTCGAGAATCTGACTACAAGCATGTCCAAAGAGCAGAAAATTGAAAATGACAAGGCTGGAATCCTTAAAAAGTGCCTTTTTTTCACTGTCTAATTCAGCGTTGCTGTATCAGGAGTTAATTTTCCGTGGCTTTATTTCTCGTCAGAGCTGACAGGAAAAAGAATACATTAGGGAACGAGTCTCAAAAGGGATTCCAGAAATTTCCTTCACTTGTTTTTTTTCCCCCCTCTCTGTCTTAATTTTCACGAAGGGTATCATAAAAAAATCTCATACAACATAAACACTGCAAAGCTATCCCCAAAGCTTAACATTTGTTGAAATACATAATTCATAGAAGCTGTGTTTTGTGCTGCAATACCACTGTTACTGTCATTAAAATAAAAAGCATGTAAGTTAATCACGATGTGCTGGTCTTTCCTGCGAGGGAGCAGATGATCATTATTCTGCATGTACTAATATGCATGTATTAAGTTGTTTTGGGTGCATTTTTTTATTACCCATACGGAATATTTTAGATCTTTGTGAGGGTGATGACTCAGCTAATAAGATAGAAAACAAAGATATTCTCTGAAATGTTAAAATTTAATAGCCTGCTTGATAGGGTAAACATCGTTTTACTAGTATTTACATATAACCATATGGCTTCACTGTTATTATATCCACTATCAAGATAATAATGTAACAGAATTACACTCCATATCAAATTATATGATTTATGTTGAAAACCAGACAGTGGATTAAACGTCTATAGATACCACAACTGGGTAGCTGTTTAGAGCTTTAGCTCCAGAAATTAAAAACTTAAGTCTTTAATTTCAAGCCAGTTGGCAAACGACTGTTTTAAGACCAGGTGACTGTCTAAGTCGGGAGGCTGTTTTCATTTAGGTCAGGGCAGGCTCAGGTTTTTAAGAGGTACAAGGACATGATTTCATTAAAGAAAAAACAAAGAGCCCCGGAGGTTGCCTTCCACGTGGGGGGAAAAAAAAAACGAGGCCTGACACACTGCAGTCTCTCTCGAAGCAAAGTGTGAGCCGCTTCAGTGTGTTTTCTCGTTTCGTTGTTCAGGAACTTAGTAACGGCAGCTGTGTTTGCTACTCACTTTCGGGGAGACGGTGACCGCGAGCACAGAGGAGATGGGTGACCTACTGCGTTTGCCCTTCCTCCTAGCAAATTCTTCAATGGCGAGTTGGGTCACTGCAAATCCTTGACGTATACGTTCCCGTTGCTAGCCGCTCAACGAAGGGCAGCTGGACATGTAATCACAATGCAGAAAATTCTGAAAAGTAACGTGGAAAGTTCAGTCATTTGCTGTAACATTTATGCTTGCAGTATAAATGAAACCTGCACTACAATGTAAATGTGTTAGTTAGGTGTGTGGCTTTGACAGAATACAGACATATCAGTGCCAGACACTACAATTTTTCCTTTGTTTAGAGAAGAACTTCAAGAGCTGGCAATGATACAGGAGACTTGTTAATGTACTTATGGTTATTTGATCCATACCCTACAGCCAATGACATCTGAGTGTCGAGCCAAAATGATGTCACTATTCATATCTGATGCCCTGTTTTTGAGATGAGATTTGCAAAGCTAGGTTTCTGCAAACATACGTCTGAACAGACTAACAATAATCTTTTGGGAGAGTCTTGGATTTTAGTAATTAAATGTATTTCACAGCACATCTAAGTAGGTATGAAAATAGATAGATAGATAGATGGATGGATGGATGGATACATAGATAGTCCAGATTAGCTGAGCTATATAAATATGATAATATGATCGTGTTATTTTTGGAAATGGGGGCTGGGAATGTATTTACTATAATGAGTACTAATTAATTAGTGTTTGATACTATAAAGGTAAAAATGATTTCTAGCTCATCCTTCTGACACTGTTATATGACTCCTGCTAAAAATGTTTGTTTTACCTAGTGCACATTCCAATTAGTGAGCTTATCAGTTTCCAGCTAGCTGAATAGGTATGTAACGCAAAAGTGAGCGTCATTTGCACATTTTATTTAGCTAGCCAGATGTAAATTGAATTGTAACCACCACATATCTTACATATATTATGTAAATATATAAAAAATATATATTTAAAAAAAGATTTTTCCATTATATTTATGCTGCATTGTGTCAATAGGATGCCAAATGGGCTTGGTCTGGCCCTCATGGTTTTCATGCTTGTTAAGACTACTCGTTCATATCTGTTCGGAAGTTAGAAGGTTGTGCCTTTTACTTTGTTTATGAAGCATACTAACACTTGCCTAAGTAGTCCTTAATCAAAGTGTCATTCAAAATCAGGCACGTAGATGCTTTGACAGTCAGTTTCTTGCAGTATTTATATGTTGGCCAGAGTGACTGGAAATCTACAGTAGTGTCTTTATTTTGTTCTTCTGTTGTTTTGTTTGTCTGTTTATTTTGTTCTTCTTGTTGTCCTTTTTTTATTTATCCATTTCAAATGTTGCAATGCGCATGCGGGGTACCCAGAGCTCACTGTACACATCCCTTTCATCCCAGTACCTTTTGTTTTACTATTGATATGTGCTGTTTCTTTTGATGCCGTGCTCAAAACCATTAAAAGCACAGCTCTACATTTATTTGTCTGAGTCAAATGTTATGGTCTTGTTAAGTTCTATCTCTTAAAATCTCAGTACAGACACATCATTATTTCCTCTAAGAAGATAATTATCTAATGGAAAGTACCAACATTTATGTGTTTTTCAATCATGTATCTCTGCTATAAGAATGATCTTTAGTCTAACGCTGCCGGAGGAATGGGCCCCTGTAAAACACGCCATGTTTGTTCTGGTCTCGAAATCATGCAGCATCATAGTCTGCAGACTCGTTTGAAGTCTTTGATGTGGTCTTTGTAAACCTTTAGCTAGCTTGATTAAAAAAACATTTCCACACCTGCTTGCTATTTACTCCCAACACACTTTGCATTATTTGCTTGCTTCGACATCTTTTAGAAATAAGCAAATGGCTAAAATCTCCTGTCTCTTTGTCAAGTTGAGTCTTTTTGTTTTATTGAATAAGTGTTAAAAGCCTTGATTATGTTCATTCATATCACATTCTTCATATGAAGAAACATATATTGTGCAGTAAAACACGTATAAAAACTAGCCAAAAAGAGACATTATCTGTGCTTGGAACTCAGTAGGTATACAGTATATGGTGGAACAGGTATTGCTTATAAATTCAAAGGGCGTTCTGTGTGAAAATTAGGAAAGCACCTATTTAAAATGGAGAATCCACATGCAGAGTTCTGCTCTGATTTTTCATTTGGAAGTTAATTTGTGTGATACATCCTTAAACTTCATGTCTGAATTGGCTTTTTTGAAAAGCAGAATGAATCGAGTTGAACTGACATGGAATGCCAATAAGGTATTGTTTTGTTCCTGATGCAGAATTCATTTGCAGCTCAGAGATTTATTGCATGATTGACAATTATGAGAGGATGACCTAGTTCTTTGCAGTAGAACAGAAATGGTTTTCATGAGATGACATTACCTTACGTTGCATTGTGTAAACCCTTGCCAAGAATTATAACAGATTCTTGCCCTAGATAGAGATTTCAAGAATGCATACCTCTGTAAATTAGATTCCAAATTGCCTTGACACATGACATTTATTTTACATAGCATTACAATGTACAAAATACCTCCTTTCTTTTTTTATAACATCTTGCAAAACTATATTTTATACTTCATTAAACAATACAATGCAAAAATTGTATGTTTTTTTCAGAATCTTTGTATATGCTAATAACTAAGATTGAACGTACAGCTCTAGCTGTGTGTTACACGTTTAGGCTTATTTCTTGCTAATTCCTGGTAACATTGAAGTGTTTAAGGCTGAGTGCTTGGAAGCACTGTGTATAGTTAGTTTGTTTCCATTCGTTTTAATGGTCACTTCAGCTATCTGCTTTTATCGACAGTTGGAAATTTCCAAATTATTTTATTGGCCTGCCAAAAACAGACATGAATAAAAAGACATACAGCCATGATGACAGACACAGAAGTGAAAACAGGTACTGCAAATTCCTTTCCTGAACATCTCGATACAACAAGTCGTGGTTTCCTGACAACATCCATATAATAATTATTATGGCTCTGTTTAACCTTGATGGTTGCAAGTGAATGGAATTTTTTAAAGTCACTCTGTCAGTGTGGTCCTTAAAAAACTTTTAATGTATGCCAGATGTTGTCATGATTCAAACATTTTTATATTACCTTGTTATTAACTTCTTATTCTGCTTTGTGAAGCTCATTACAGCTCAAAGGAAGTCGCACAGACTCAAGGGGACTTGAGGCAGAGCAAAACCTCGAACGATTCAAGCAAGGTTTAACTTGAAGTTAATATCCTGCAAAATTGTTCTGTGCAACTTGGTAGAAAATGGGATGGTTAAATGACATGGAGATATCAAAAACATTTTTGTTAAAGTTGTTGAGTACAGCAGAATAGACTCCTTGCGGGTCTGGCTTAAAAGAATAAGTATTCAAGGTGAAACAAGTGCAAGCTGGTTGGGCAGGGAGCAGAAATTGTAGATGGTGTACAAGCTGAGGGCTCATTTCCTTGGTTGGTGCGCCATGCCAAGATGGAGCGCTTCTTCTATTCGAAATCATTATTAAGTCATGCAGAAGTGTCATTGTTGATTGAAGAATAATAGCCCTTTTGAACATGTAGGCACTAACTGGCAAGAAGGTATGTCATCAGCTCCTCAACAACACTGAAAACAATAACAGGTCATATGTAGTACAGCGAACTTAGTTCTTGTTATAGAGTAAACAGAATATCCTTCAGTGTCTTCAATTTGAAGGGCCTCACTGCCAGACTAGGGTTGACTATTTTATGCACTGACTAGTATAGCCTAGGCAAAGCATCAATATTACCATTTATAGATATCCTTTAAGATCAGCAGTATTGCTGCATTGTTGTTCTTTCAACAATGTTCGGCAATAATGCACCATGCACTCTTTATTTTTGAGTTGCTCTTTGTAATCATTATTGTAATCTGTCTCAGGTTTAGCTTTTTTTGATTAAAACAGCTTTAATCAACTAGCCATCAGACTGCATCAGTCCAGAGGAAATGACTTATTAGTGATAGCGTGATTTATGTATTTACTTGATTCATTTACCAGACCCCCCTCAACAAAAATTTACTGTTTTGTTACCGTTTCTTTTTTCTTAAATACCATTTAGAGGAACTGATGTTAAAATGTCCAATAAGACTTTATTCTTTTTAATGTCTTTTCAGCGGGGTGCTGTTTTTAAATGTCAGGAAAATGGACAGGCAGATGAATCAGACGGGTATTTGACGACATGACCGATACAGGGGGACGTTGACGCTAAGATTTCAGCATGATGTTTTATATCTAACTTTATCGTTGTATTGTCGAAGTAGTACTTGACTGCATTTCTGTCAGTAGAAACAGGCCCCTATATTAGCGCCTTATATAATCTGAACACGATAACGAAAGCTGTATCGGCTGCTATTTTTGCTAATGCATGTTGGATAATCTAATATTACTTCAAGTGACACTGTGCTCTGGGAAAGGTCCTTATATGTTTGGGTTCACGAGTACAACTCGCATGCACATATAGAGTTAGTCTGTGGCGAGCCTGAATTGGATGCTGATAATTAAAGGTCAGGGTCAAGCCAATCGGAATGTCAGGGGTTCATGAAGGCACGGGATATCCATTCCGCAGTGAGGGATGCTTATGTGCTGACAGCTATCCTGCAGTGTTGTCACAGCAGGAAGACATCAGTTGGGGAAACAGACAGAAGAGCGTGCTGGCAGTCTGCTCCGCAGTGTGGACTGGGCTTCACAAGATTATAAATCACCCCGGGTCACCGTGTTCCCACCATCAACACAGACCACGGCTGCGTCATTGTGATTAAAAAAAAAGAAAAACATTCGACACTTCTTTAAAATCTTCATTTATCGGCGCGCAATGAAGACAGCGCGTCCCGCACCGCTGTGTACCTTAAAAACAACACCTGTCCATCTGGCGTCACGAGAAACAAACGAGAAAGATGTTATTTTTGGTTCTATTGTACCGGTATGTTGGTTGAGCTTTTGTATGAAGCGCTGGCGCATGTTAACGTCAAATGAAAACTGATACGAAGTAATGGCTACGTGACCCTGGATGCTGCTGCAGGGCTTTTTATGGGATTCTGCAAATGGAACCTTCGGCTTTATTTAAGGGGATGAGCACTGCCAGGGATGTCAGGAAAATGTTGGTGAAGATGTCTGCTTGTGATTGGATTGATTTTTTCCATGTGTAAGTCACAGGCAGCTGTTAAATATGGAGAGGGGTGTGTTTATAGTAACTTAGATGAGAATACATGTGACTAAATGAATGAATCACCCATCTTTGTTGCACTGCAGAGTGTGGCGGAGTTTAATTTTTTTTTTCTGGAGTAGAAGGGTCCATGTGACATACTCACTTCTTTGTTTAACACTGTGAACTGTATTTAATTTCACATCTTATCGGGTCCGCTTTGTCTGTCTGCAAGTTTCTCTGGAGTCAAAGCGACCCCTTGAGATAAACTCTGTCAGGCTTCACAGTGATTTATTAAATTCTGCGTTCTGTGAAGGACTTTATAGTAGAGGCTTTGGGGGGTGGGGTGTATTACAGGTGTTTATTAGCAGCGTAGTTATTACACTGTACGCGGTGTCACCTATAATCAATGAAGGGAAATGTAGAAATAAACCGAATATGAATCTGTGTGTTATTTTCCAGGCTTCACTGCAGGAATGATTCTTCTTTCTTGGTGTGTGTGTGTGGGGGGGGGGGGGTCCACATGGGTACTGACCGTCTTGCAGTTGCGAGTGAGATGACTGGAGTTGTCCTTATGGATTTGTTCACCCTTCCCTTTGTTCACTGTAGCTCGTATGTATTGCTGTGTCGTGTTTTCACTCTGCTTTCTGGACCAAGTTAGGCACCAAATATACACTCATGATTATTCTCTTCCTTGTTTGTCTCTGTAGAATTTCTCTTAAGATCGACTTATTAATTTTCTTCTACCGCACCTGGATTTTTCTTTTTTTTTTATGTGAGTCCCATTCCTGCTGGACCCTCATGTATCTCTGAAGAAGGAATTTAGCCGCTTTTACCAACACCGGTCACCGCAGTCAAATGATTCTAGCCTCACGCTTGTAATCCCGACCCTTCCTGTTGCATGCATATTCTGTTTCTTTTTGTTTACATTGGTGATAGCCGATGCTGTTTAATCAACTCTTTACTCACAAGGCTGGCTTTGTTTCTATGCAAATTCAATGCGGCAGATAGATGAATTCTCATAAATGGCTAGCCATCTACCCAAAGCCATTTGGGGAACAGCGTGATCTAACCACAACTGTTTGTAAGATTCTACTCAATAATCGGTGATGCAGAACTTCGATTTGTTGTGTCACCTTTTGTTGAATCCCTGGCCACACAGACAACTCTTTAGTAAGAATAATTTTTCTTATTCTCGTAGGCTCAGTTGGTCGCTGTTTGAAATGAAGAGGTTTGTGATGTCTTTGTGTGAGACATATATCTTACAGTATGAGCCATTTTGATGTATTTTGGGTGAGCAGTTAATTGCTTACAGGAAACTGGCATTGTTTGTGTCAATCTTAGAGGCAGCGCAGAATTATACTTAATAATTGTTTCTTGTACTCACATCATTTTCTTTTCTGTCCACATGTTTGAACTTTCTTGGAGCGTTTCATTAACATTTTGGCTGATACTTCCTCATCTCAAAGCTTCTTCGCAGATTTCCACATCCACTGCATTAAAGAGCTGTCAAGTTATCGCTGTGTCTTCACAGAGAAATAATTAACATTGAAAACAGCCCCCCTATCTTGAGAACAGTTAAACATGCTGAGTATTATCTTTTTGAACCCGGGGTCACACTGGCACATTTTTTCAAGGAGGAATTTTTTACAGCTTAAATTCTAATAATAAGTCATGAAAGCAACATGTTACTCAGTTTACCTGTGAATTGCAGTGCGGCAGTTTGTGAATGTGCACAAAGGATGGCCTGTTGGGTGCTTTTTTCTACTATTAAAAATGAAATGGGCTTTTTAACTTCCATATACTGCATTAGTTTAAAGTAAATGTTATGGATTTCAAATGGTTATTTCTCACTACTTTGAAGTGCATGCTATAGAAAAAACATGAGGAGCCTATTTGGCCTGTTTAGAAGAATGTGGTAGACGTGAAACCTTTTTGCGAGAGTGAAGGGTAGCCGCCACACTTGCCTGGTCACCTCTGGCACCTCACCAGGCTGATGTCGTATGAATGGGACCATGGTGGACGTCTCTCTGCGGCACCAACCTTCTCGCATCACCCATTGTTCTCTGTAAGTCTGCATCTTTTGTTTTCGCCACAGATGATTTCTTTTGATCCGTGCCGGTGATTAATCTACATGTAATCGTTTTTTGACACTGGATCTTAGGGAGTTTGGACCATGCCACTGGTGAATGTACTGTATGAGAGCCTAACAAACCTGACTTCATCAGATTCCCACTAAAATAGCTTCGAGCTGTTTAAATTCGAGGCATAACATGAATTCCATCGTATAAAATGTGTCCAGTTTATCTTAAATGTCATGACTGTTCTAATACTAGGTTGCACTGCAAGGACCTACTAGGACTTGTACGATCTCTATTGCTTCCTTCAGTGAAAAATGCCATATTTTATGCCTTATACACAGCATTCATATCCAGTGGCGGAAAGCACCCAAAGATATTTGATGGGAGGCTGTAATTTCTTTGGACTGCAACAGTTTCCTCTCTGTTTGCCTGGTTAAAAGCCCTGCAGGTTTGCGAGATTGTGGTTGACAGCCCAGAGGGCACTGGCACTGTTTGCCTTCTCCTTTTTTTCCACTTGTGCAGGGCTGCAGCTGCTTGAGTCTCATCCTGCCAGCTGTCAGTTACACGGTTCTCCGTAAACATCTCCGCACACCACCTGCTTCCCACTGGGAGAATAGGTGCACGTTTCAAAAGTCTAAGCAAGGTAGGGAGGGAGACAAGAGTGTAGCTTGTCCAGATAGGGATACAGAAAGCCTTTTTAGTATGAGATGAGATGATTTCAATGGAAAAACTGGCAATAAATGCCAAAAAATGTCAACCTAAACCTATTATGTACCTTTTAATATTCATGAAATGCATTCTGGTGTTATCTCATTTAGAGTTTAGGGACCAAACATGCCATTCTGTGCTTTGGTTAAATAAACATTATTATTTTTAGGGATCCAGAATTTCCGGGGTCTAACAACAGTTGCTTATGTTGTCCAGAAATATTGTTAGTTTTATGAAGCACTCGTCTGTCTCTAAAACGTTATTTTGTTGCAAAAAGATCCCGTGAAACCCCCGCGTGGAAGAAGACCTACAAATCACTTCCGCTATTTATTTCTGACTTAAAAGCACCGAAACGAGAAGCTGCTACACCAAACGCAAATAGCAAATAAAAATAAATATATGCGGTAAGGTTGCAATAGCCACACTAAACAAAATCATTTAAATATTCTGTCACATGGTTTCTCCTGTGGATACAGTGTGACGATGTCATACAAAAACCTAATCAGGAAAGAAATGGATGAGTAAGGAGATCCTTGGTTTATCTGGTGCTAAATGCATTTGTACCGTGTGTCTGAGTGGCACAGCTGATGGCCTGTTGTCAGACTCCCAGGCTTTGCTTACCTCACTTCTTCCAGCTGTCAATTTGCTGCTGTTATTGAAATCTGAAATGATTTAAACCTAATTAATGAAATGTCTCTCAAGAGTTTACAATAACATGGCATCTACCTTAATTCCTGTTTGGGTCCGGATGCCAGGCCAACCGTAGAGAAGCTCGATACAGGAAATTATGAAACCCTTACAGCTATAACATTTTCACAACATAATTTCATGCCTTTTTTTCCCTGCGGCTGTCTTCATTGTGATGTCTGACAGTTTCCCGGATTAAACAATTAACCACAAACTCTTCTCTCATTCAGGAAAAATGTTCCGTTGTTGTTCAAAATGTTGTGCTGTATGGCACATTGAATTAGAAGTGAATTATCCCTCAGTTGAACATTGTGTGATGGCTTTTAGATGATCTTATGATATGTAAGTCCAAAGCCAGAGCAGAGTTGCAGATATAATTTATCACTTCAAAAGGAGACAGCATTGCCTAGAGCCATTAGCCATTGTCATGTTGATATAAATCAAGCTAAAGTTTCTGTTTAATACCTTAGGAGAAAAATATCATGTTTGCTTTATTCCCAGTATTTACCTTGAGTATGGATGAAGTCAGTCTAAAGGCGAAATAGCTGGAATATTAGTAAAAGTGCAACCCCATCAGTTAATACGATAACTGCTAACCGCACATTTTGATCTGACATCGCCTCCACGATCTTGCATCGCTTTGCTTTGGAGTAATGAAAGCCATGCTGGATATTACACACGGTTTTGGACGACACAGATCCTTGTCTGCACGACTGAAGCAATTGGACCTGTGTTTTTTTTTTTTTTCGTTTTAGTTTTTCTATCTCGATAAACTGAGATTTTCCTCTTGATAGCACGTGCAAAGTCAAAATACTGAAGGTGAAAACAACACAATGTGGAATCTGCGTGGACAGCATGAGAGGCGCCTTTGTCGCTCTGATTAGGCTCCTGTTCAGCTTTTTACGACCCTGTGGCAACTAGGAGGCATCAAGGACACCTGGGTGAGATTTTATTAAAGTATGAAATGAGAGGTCACACATTCCTCTGCCTCCCTGGACATCCCGCCGCTCTCCCTCTCTTCTGCCTATTCTCCCTGGCCCACGTTTTGATGAGTTATACACGAAAGTGTTTTTCATTAAACCCCTTGGGGACAGCTGCATTGCTCTTTCGCTCGCGGATCCAAATTTAATTCCTGACATGTCTGCGAGATGACCGGCTCGTCCGACAAGGCTTTTAATTAATGGGACCTCTGTGTATTTATATCGAATTTAGGATCGGGCATCGGGATGGAATATTTAGAGAAATACTGGGGGAGGAACGAGAAGGAATCGAAAAAAAAACTATCGATGTTTCCCATGAAAGGTTTGGCCTGTACATATGAACTGTCACTAAAGACTTCCTGGCTTGCTTTGCCAAGTTAATTTGAATTTATTAGCTACATAGTGTGATTGTTGCCTTCTTATCGTGGCAGACACAGACATTTTTGTCTAACTGGCTTCTTCCTGTCTTGCCACAATTTGTCAGAT
This sequence comes from Petrocephalus schoutedeni, assembly GCA_026780765.1. Classification (NCBI taxonomy): domain Eukaryota; kingdom Metazoa; phylum Chordata; class Actinopteri; order Osteoglossiformes; family Mormyridae; genus Petrocephalus; species Petrocephalus schoutedeni. Next base: position 40,038,445 of record JAODKL010000001.1, on the reverse strand, counting down.
ACTGTAACTTAAAAGCCATTCTCAAAAGCTCACATTTTCTGGTCCAATATACATTTATCACGGAGCCCCTTAAATGTTGTTATAGATATAAAAAGATATATTTTTTAAAGAGCCAATCAAATGGATTACATTAAGTTAGAAATCCCTTGTATTGTATTGATTGTCTTGTATTGAGCACTGGTTTAAAGGAAATCTGGGGGAGACATTCATGATTTTGTTTGAAACAAGACTCATTGTGAGTTACCCTTGAAAGCACTGTGTGTTTGCTGATTTCCTGTTTAATATTATTGTTAGTCTTAATGGACGTACGTAAATGACGTTAGACTGTTGTATGCTTTTGAAACAATCGCTTTCACAGAAGTGTTCTGTTTGCATTCGAGCCCATTTGTATGCAGCTCTCAACATCACTGTTTAGACTAGCTTAAAGTACCACAAAGCCTTTAATTGTGAGGTTTTACATTTTGCAATTAAAATCTACCCTTATGGCTCTAAGGAATGAATGACGAGGCTTTGATGTACTTTAATCAGTTGAGATGCATTGTATTTTAAGGGGCATAAAGATGCAAGATACATTTCTGATTTGAAATGACATACTCTCCTACCTTTGAAGATTATAGTATTTCTGGCATAGAGTATTGATGTTCAGTGCCTTGAAGTCCCGTAGATAATATAGATTTTTATCTCTGCCTCTGAAGTGGACAAATAGGCTTTTAGATGGCACATTTCAAGCTCAGTAGGTCTAAAATATTATCATATTTCATTTAGACCTGTGCTTATGAAATGTGAAATAAACAATTAAAATCACCAAAGGAAAACAGAGGTAATTCTAAAATTTCTAGCCTGTTGGCAAGGACCATAAAAAAGAAGATATTTTTAGGTTTTTATATTCTAGTTATATAAGGGAAAGCACATGTTGTGTCCGGATATGAAATGTCTTTACATCACACTCTACTGAATAACCTCAGTATGTAGGTTTTGTTTAGAAGGGGGACCACCTGAATCCAGACTATAAAATCGAACATGTCTAGCTAGGGGTGTCTGGTTTGTATATGGTAATAAGATTGGTCATGAATAATGTCATACCCTTCATTACTTTTTGTAATTAAATACTCAAGTTGCTCCTGGCACATTGACCTGCCACTGCAAACCTTGTACGTCTTTGAACTTTTGAAGTTTTTGATGAATTTCCAAAATCCCTTCATCTGTTATTGTAAAAAGGCTAGTTATAAGTTATAAGGACAAGTATATGCTGATATCTATCACAATCAGTGAATGTATGCAGGTCAAATATAGTTTTTTTCGGCAAAATAGAATGCAACTTTAAAACAACAGCAGTAGAAGAAGCAAAACTAATTAACGTTGTCCTTAAATTCTCACAAAATTTTATTTTTTTAACCACAAGCATTACTTTTTTTTTTAACAAATGCAAAAGTCTGGAATGCCCATGATGCTACTTATATATGAGAAAGTTTGTGTTCTTTTAATTGCATCTCTGCTACCTTTTCCCCATATGCATTAAACATACTCCAGTATATTGGCTGTCTTGATTACTGCTGATTTTCCCCATCTGTTATTTGCTACTGTGGATTAGGTTCTGGTTAAGCACTGTAGCAGTTAAATTCGTGCAGTTCCTAGAAACTGAAATCTCTCTGCAAGCAAATTAACAGGAGCAGGGATTCGGCAATAATAGAACTTCTCTGCTTTTGTCTCCTTCTGACAGATGGACAGTGTGTTCAAATTGAATTCTGCTTTAATTGCTTTGCGCTGGTTAAAATTAGTCTGCTTCACAGGTTTTGTTTACAGGTTTATGGAATTCTGAGATGTGTGTGATATTCTTTTTCTACTTTCCGTTTCAGGCAAGCGGTGATTTTATGGGATTACGGGAGTCATAGCGCCCTTTGTGAACTAAGAGGAAATGTGCAGTCTGTGTGTTTGTTTGTTGTTTGTTTTTACAAGCATCCGTCCATCTATCCATCCATCTACCCACCTTTTAACTGCTGACCTTGGTCAGGTTCATAGGAATGTGTGTGCGTGTGTGTAGCTTTGTAATTATTACAGTTTGGGGACCCAATGTCCCCACAATGTGATAAAAACCTGCTACTTTTTACCTTATGGGGACATTTTTTCAGTCCTCACAAGGATAACTTTAACTATATAAAAATCTGTGTCTGCAATCAAAAGACTAAAAATGCCCAAAGTCTCATATTTTGTTTGGTTACTTATGGTTAAGGTTAGGGCTGGGTAGGGGTTAAGGTTGTCATAGTTCAGATCAGGGTTATGCCCATAGGAATGGATGGAGTGTCCCCATAATGATAGGAATACATGGATTGTGTGTGTGTGTGTGTGTGTGCTGTGGCTTGGAGCCTATCCTAGCTGGGGTACACCCTGGATGGGATGCCAGTCCATCAAAGGGCACACACACAGACACACACAAACACATACACAGACTTTAGATTCATATTTTCTTCTATTTAAATAGCTACTATATTTAAAACATATGCTTAGTGGAGTTAGGATTCGTCTTGTATACTTCTTATATACATTATGGTCAAATTAAACACCGATGGTCTTTTTCGAGACACTTTACTCCAGAAATCCACTTTGAGGGATAAAAACATTAAATATGTAGATACTAGGGCTGCAACAACGAATCGATAAAAATCGATTATTAAAATTGTTGGCAACGAATTTAATTGTCGATTCGTTGTGTCGTGTTACAACTCACACAACTCGCTATGTCGCGGAGAAGTTAACTGGAGCGCGGCCAAAGGCGTGGTGGGGGAAGAGCGTACATTACACATTACAAAAAATGTGAAAAATGGTGTGAGATTGTGTTTTACTTTTATTTCAGCTTAATGTTGTTTTGGTAAAGCACTTAGTCAGTTAAAGCTGCATTTAAATGTGCTGCATAAATAAACTTTACTTTGACATACTGTCAGAGTGAAGACGCTGCAATGTGACGGATTACCCCGTCAAGAGCGGCGGGCGTGCTCATGCTCGCACACACACGCACACGCGCACACGATCGCACATACACGCGCACACGATCCCACATACACGAGTACCTGCGCTCATGATCGCGCATACACGCATCCATTGCATTTAGACAGGGGTGAAAGTAACTGCCTCTGTGAGTGCATGTAATAGTGCCATGCAAGATCACTTTTGTGTATTACTGTGAAGTGTTAATGTTGAACAAGTGTTAATGTTGAAACATTCCGTTACTTTTTTTTATTTGCATCATTATCAATTTAGATAATGTTCTATTTTTGAATAAACGGGTGGATATTAAAAAAATATTTTTTACCTGATTTTTACCTAGTTGCAGCCCTAGTAGATACACATAGTTATCAGAAATATGTGCATTGTGAATGTTACCCACAAAGCAATATAGCATGTGATAGTATATTTAACTAGACTGTGTGGGGTATGTGAGAAGGGGCTTTGTGGCTCTGCAGAGTTTATTAATGTATCTGTCTTAAAGTAGCATACACACCAAATCATGTTGTTTATTGCATTGCAGTTGTGGCTAGAAATATGTTTGTACTCTGTCTCTCCCAGTGAAACTACAGGCGTATGATTTTGCTGTTCTTGCGGCATAGTCGGAAACTGATGAAAAGGACAATTTGCCTGATTTCACGTGTGGTGTCAACAGCACAGATCAAAGATGTCAACTATTTGTATCTAAAGTAGTAGTCAAACACGGTGATGTATGACAGTGCTAATCAGTATTTTGTTTCAAGATTTTAAGGGTCACACATGGTGAAGTGTTGGTTGTGGAAGATGGCCTGATCTAATTAGGTCTGATCATCTATTTCTCACAGTGATACCTGTCTGCATACTTCTTTTTTAGCAACATTTTGCCTATAGTAACATTTATACTTTTGTGTTGTTATTAGGTTTATGCTCATGTACAAACATCCTTTGTAATTTGGAAAGAGTTGAAGTTTAGCTACAGATTCTGCACTATATTTACCCCGTTCAGGCAAATTGCAGTTTTTAATTTTGCATTTCTGTTGTGCGATTCTTCACTTGTAAATCAATGTTAACGCACCTTCTTCTAGGAACGCGGTGCTGTTACGTGTCCCTTATCTAGTCCCCACAGGCCTGACGGTACCCCCTTCTTTCTTATCAAATATGTAACACATATCCTTTCTGCTATGTGCCCTGACACTTTCCCATTTTTGACAGCACAGCTATTCTTGTACAATGGGCACGGAGGCAAAAACGTAAAAACGGCATCATTAGAATATTGATTTACACTTACGGGCGGATTAACTAAGATGCTGGGGGAGGACGGCAGGGCTGCCTGTCTGCAGAATGAATTGCCATATTACGTATTCCGTGGCCCACCTTCCCCCTCCCTCATTTCTGCTTCATTTTCATCTGGCAGTCCATAACAATGAGCATTCTCCTACAGCATGTGGCACACATGGCTTATTTTTTGTGATGGACTGCAAGCAATGGGCTGTTTTATACTGAGTGGCAAAAAAATACAATGACGAAAACAAGGCACAGATTGAAAATAATGCTGTCACTTTGCCGTATGACATATCTGAGTGCAAAATGAGCATGGTCAGAGGTATCATGTATGTGTGAGAAGTTATGTAGGAACAATATTTCTGAGCTATCATGTCATGGTGGTAAATGTAGGGGAATGAGCACCGTCTGTGCGGCACAGTGGCAGGACAAATCTGATAACACTAAATGTTTTCCATTGAGAAGCTTTTGAATTGTTAGGATGCGACTACACTTCCTTTTTTTTTGCCTAATGCTTTTATCCAAGGCGATAGACTTTTCTTGAGAAAGCAGAGTCAGGCAGTCCCTGGAGCAGTTTGGGGGGTGTGGGGGGGTGGTTAGATAGCTTTACTTAAGGACACAGCAGTGACATCACTTCCTGGACACTGGGCATTAAATCAGCATGCTAACTCTAGGCAAGCACTTGTCTTTGGTGCTATTCAGCAGTGCAGTACAGGTTTCCCTCGCTGTCCAAGCATTCCTATGAAACCTGCCAGCCCCTCCAAACCCCCTCCCCCCCGCCCCCAAGCATAGAGAGGTGGTGGGTGCTTAGAACTTTTTTGAAGTGAAATACATACGTATGATGGAAGATGTGGAAAAGTAGACCAAGAAGGTTTCAGTGTCCTTTGATATAGAAGAACCATAAATTCTCTTCTGCATATTGTTTAAATATTATCAATCAAACATCATAAGTACCCAATCTTTTAATTATTTACACAGTCGCTCAGCAGTAGTTTTGAATTATTTCCTGTTGTGGACCTGTTTCGTCCTGTTAGCTAGTTACTTTTTAAAATTTTTTCGCAAACCCTTTTCATGCTTTTGACTTCTGTTTTTTATGTTTTTTTTACATTCTGTGGATATGTTGTTTGAATGCAGTGGTTTTTGTTTCTATTTTTTGTCTTTCCGCTACGCATGTTCTTATAGATTTTAGTTCCTTAATTCATGCCCCTCACTTGACTACTGGATTTCGTATTTAAATTATTTATAGAGCACATGATTTCAGTCTTTCTGATGAGACCATGGAAGATTTACAGGTGCAAGGTTACTCTCTGTCATACCCTCATATTGTTATATTATTATGTCCTATACACTAATTGAAGCCATTTACCAGAGTGACTGGAAAGTCCATCGCAGAAGTAAGCTTACTACCTGCCCACAGCACATGTTAAATACACATGCAGTTCAGTTCACCGCATTTACAATCCCCCTGATAAACCTCTGTGCTGTTTGCCATAAATATATTTACATGCAGCAATTCCAAGAACCTGGGCTTTCTTTTGGGAACAATTTACATTTTCATTGTTTAAATCACGCAAGACTCAAGTGCTGACACAGATCGCAAATTTTCCACGTGCTGCCACTACCCCTTAGTGCCGCATCTCGTTACTAAACAAGTTAAGGTTAAAATTCGCCCCGAGGTGAATTTTAGTAATGCTGTTGAACACGTATGGAAGAGTAATATGAGGTCCCTTGAGGATTATATTGGAAATTACCATTTCCTTGTTTCCATCTATCTTACATAAAGCAGTGCCAAGCTTGAGTTGAGGTGTACATGTCCTTCCCAATATATTTTGTAGTTTAATTTATTATAAGGGGGGGGGGGTCCTTCATAGGCTTCAGACCCCCCGTGACCCTGAATTGGATAAGCGGTCACAGGAAATGGATGCATGGATGGAATCCTTAATTTCTTTGTTCACATTTTTATAGCCACGGCGCCCAACTGTTTAAAATGGTTTTCTGTGAGCAAATATTTTTCTGACCCGGGGAATGTCACAGGAAATGCTTATTTCCCATTTGCAGTCCCCCGTGTGGGGGAAGGACTTGCCCTCTGTCTTCAGTTATGCTGTTCTGTCCTGCCAAAGGAAACCAATCTGCCAGGCGTGAGTGACTAAAGGATCTTTTTATAGTACCGTACATTTTTCCCATTTCAGGCATGACATCACAACAATCAAGGATCACATTCAATCCCCTGATCAGCTTGACTCGCACTACACCGAAGTCCTGTACCGAGGCCAGCAAACCGGCGGCTTTTTCCTGTTGCCTGTTAGCGGCACATGAGAAACTTTCCCAAAGGCCATCCCCCGGGGATTGTAGCCATCTCTCTCCTAAACTAAAACCAGCATGGCGGACAGAGGTGAAGCACTGTTTAGAAATGTTCACCACTGACGAATATTTTTGTCCTATATTTGTCTAGGACTTGAAAAGACGAAATAGCTTAACAAATAAACAGGACGAGGAACTGGAAATATGATGCAGATGAGGGCGTTTTTCGTGGACTTGATTGTCTACAGAGCATCTTAAGTTTTTTAGGAACCTTCACCTCGTGGCCTTCAGTGGATATGCACTAATTAGGGGATTTATTCATAAAATTTCAGTGTTTGCAGTATGTTAATGAGCATGTGACAAGAGGGCTCTGGGAAGAGAGGTGTGGCAAAGGTGATAAACTAAGCAAGGAGAATCTGATGAACGCTCCTGGCAGGACTGCCTGGAAATTAGCAGTCAAGCTTTTCCAGTCAAGAGCAAATTAAATAGGGGTTTGTTGTGCTCGCTCATTTGGATGTGCATATATGCACGATAATTTCTACATAAAGCGAAAGGTTATCGGTTGCAGATTTTAAAAGCGCTGACTTTAGTGAACTAAGGCGAAGGGGAAGAAATATGTAGCGACAGTGTTCAAATAGACGGCGCTCTCACAAACGGAGAGGTATCGGGTCTGTTACTGTCAATTAGCACCCGTCATTTGAATGCAATCAGTAAATTCGCACACATGCATAAACAAACAGTCCAGTCGCAGCGTTCCATTATTATTCTTTTGTGTGATACTGTTCTGTGGAGTCCTTCAATGTTGTTGAAGTACGATCAAGCGCGAAGAGCCCAGTCCAGCCCACGCTGGCCTTGCCGAGCCCTGTATGCTTCTCGTAACTAGACAGACCCCCGCAGACAGTCAAAAGGCAAACGGCACATGTCAGTTAGATTGCCCAGTGTCACTGGGCTCACAACTGAGGACAGCCATCTGGAAAATCTAAGGTCGGCACCATCTGCTTCTCTCCAGTTGTTTCTGAAGATAAAGGGACTGTTAACATTCAGTTTTCAAGCCCAGTTCAAGCGCTAAGTTTATTATCTATCTATTTCTAAGCAGCCCTGCAATAGTGAGAGGCTTCTTTTTTGTGGAAAAGAGGCATATTTCACTGTCAGACTCGTAGCATTTCAGTGTTCTCATGCCTCATGCTCCTCAGCTGTTTTCTTGGGTGGTTTAAAGCCCCCCCCCCCGGCTGTATTAGACAATGCTATCTTCGCAGAAGTAATTCACAAATGTTAACAATAATTGTAAGGCACAGATGGGAAGGTACCGTGACTTTGCCCGGTTGTTCTTTTTACAGTTCGGGGCGGGGGGGTGGGGGGGGGGGGGCGAAATTCTCCTGACTCCGGAAAATGGGCAATGATGACATCTGCGGATCCAGGCTCGCTCATATCTTCGCAGGGCCTTTAGGGAAATAAATATCTGGGAACATTCAGTGAAATGAAGCCCACTCAATAAATCAACCTGACACAATAAACACTTCTGGCATATAAGTCCTCCCTTCTCCAAGGCACAACCTTCCTCTCTGCTGTTTCTGTGTTTCCAAATGGTGCCTCCCCACAGGCCAGTAAATCAAATCAACACACAAATACAGTGAGAATTTATTTGGAATGGGTTTTTGTTCTGTTTAACGCTTGATTGTTGGATGGTCTGGACTGATAATAAATCTTGGCCCGTGTACAGAGCTGCTGGTCTGTCAGTGCCTGTTGCTTTGTGATGCCATTTATAAATTATAAAACCCATTCTTTGTAACAGCTTTGTAGTACATTTATAGGAAAGAGAATGCCAAACAAGAAGAATAAATATTCGACTCGGTTCATATTTTGAGCCTAAGACCCAAGCACTAAATATTTAAGGACATTATGATTAAATTAATTGAGTAATTAAAAAGAAATGTGATAAAGTCTAAATCTTTTTTGTTATGCAGCTAAGCATTTGTAATCATACTTAATAGTGTATACTTCTGATCTTGCAACGATGGTTCTCAGTATTAAATGTTAGTGCGTACCTGCAAGGATAGGGCTCATGCATTTAGACCATCGCTCTTAGTCCAAGGTAGACCAACCATTGTTTATTGAGTTTAAACATTTTAATTGCTGCATGCAGTACTTTGTTATATATAAGAACTTCTAACTAACTAAAAATGAAAATGTCAAGCAAGATAGCTACACTCACTAGTATATGTATTTTGCAATATTGTAATAAAGGATCAACTTAATTAGTGTTGTTGTAGTTTTCATTTACCGTTGTTGTCACCTGTTTTTCTTTTTTAATTTTTATTGATTGCTACAGCACATGAATAATATTCTAAGCTGCTGCTGTGTTGAACACAGAAATGAAATACTGTAAATGTAAGAATTTAATTAATTATGGGAGTAAATTAAATTATTATTTTCAAGTAGACAGTAATACATACAAGTCTTAATTCATGTGAACGGTTTCTCCCATGCCTAATAACCGTCTCGTATTTTTAATGTCATAAAGCCCATGAAGGTAAATAAATTAAACAAAGAACATATTAAATATACGTGGGGCTCTTATTTGTGTTCTAGATCCCACTAAAAAGAATGCTTGGTGTGTTAAAAGTATATCTATTTCGGCTTGTGTGAAACTTTGATCAGAAGGCAGAGAATAAAACAGGAAAATAAATCAGTGATGATTCAGACGGTAAAATCTTTCTAAAGCCTGGTCATAATAACAGGACAACTGTTCAAAAAGTATTTACATAACTACAGTATGTGACCAGGCGTTCAGCAGGGCAACTCTTAATTAATTTATCTGGGTTTGCTATGGTAACGGACATGGCAACAGCCTTTTGATGATTGTATTTTTTCAACCTGAAGCCAGAATATATTTCCCTTTTGTCTGCCCCCACTGTGTATATGATTGTTCAGTGTTATAAATGGCACATACTTTGCGCACAGAATAAGGGGCATTGTTTACAATAGGCCCCGCATGCTGAGTCTGTCCAGTGTAAGGTAATCTGCAGTAATAAGCTCCATTTGTTTTGTTTAGAGAGAGGGGAATAGAGGAGGAAGAGAAAAATAATAATTTCAAATCCTACTAACCTTCTTATCTCTATTTGTTCAGTTGCTTTTAAGGCCACATACTGAAAGAATTTCAGCGGCTGTTTCACCATGAGGTCATTTGTTATCATTCAGATGGCTTTGGTAACCCTGTTATGGGACTGCCCTTAAGTATGTATCCCTCAGAAAGAGCTGCCAAGATGGACAGACAGACAGACAGACAGACAGACACACGTGCAAGGGCACACACACACACA
>JAODKL010000001.1:40007298-40028464 GCA_026780765.1 Petrocephalus schoutedeni | reverse complement strand
CACTCTTCATGTGGCTTTTTAAATGTTCAATATTGCGCCATCCATTTTCATTAAATTTTAATTTTACCCAATGTGTTAGTACAAACATTTCACTTAATTTTGTCCAGTGATCCATGATTTGATTTTGTGGCTGTAAATTTGGATAAGTATCTTCCCATCATGCCTCAAATATCCGAATGGGCCACCAACACAATTACAGGCGAGTCGCCTGCTGGTGTAAACGCATTAAACCTCTCAACTTTGCTAAAAAGCCAGGGAGGAAGGTAGAAAGGGGATCGTGATTGACAGTTTTGTCCGCTTGTGTTGTGCAGTGAAGGTAAAAGGGGGGCTTTTGTATCTTCCTGTTGAGCTTTGTTTGGTTCCCCCCATCCCTGGTGAGAGCCTTAATTGCATTTTGTCTCTCTCAGTAACGGACGACGCGATGGGTTCCCTCCCTGCCTTTGGCTGAGTTTTCAAGCTCTATTACTCTGTGAAGGAGACCATTCCCATGCCAAGGGGACCCGTGTTAAGATAAAAGCATTTTAAATAGACTATCTTCAGCTTTGAGTGGTCAAACTGTTAACAGACGCATTTCCGGGGATGTGCTTTAAATACCAATGTCATGCTAAATAAAGCATAATAAATATATCACGCTGATGTATAGATACATCAACAATTTTAACATTATGTACATTTTTAACAGGCGAATGCTCTAATCTCTGCTTATTTGATAATTTTATATATTAGCTAACTGGCTAATAGCTGTGCTAGGAGCTTTCACAAATTCCTGTCAGATATCACCTGACCAGCAAACACATCACCATCCAGACGGTAAAAAGGCACTTGACAAGTTGCATCATATTCCACAAAAGAATAAATGCACTTAGGCATTAGAACTTCTAAGTGATGTTTTGTGAAATAATTCAGCAATAAAATCTGATTCAGAAATAGAAAAAACAGTAGTACTCTACTGATTTGGTTAAACATATCATGCATTTTTATTTAAGAAATACTAATCTTTATATTTCTCAACCTTCCCTCCTGGTATTAGATTTAAGCTTGACATTAAACTAAGGTATTTGAATGTATGAGAAATTTAAAAAACAAGGCTGGCTCCTGTATTATTTGTTGTATAACACATCACTTTAGCCAGATATTGTGTTGAACACAACCATATATCATGTGTGTGCCTGGGAAGGATGTCATCACTGTCTGATGAAAACCACATACAGTATGTCCACCATGATTGTGACTCTTCCTACGTATGGAATACGCCTATTCACCTCAGGGATACTGTTTTATATCAGATTGACCAATGAAAAGATGTTTTATCAAGTCATCCATTTAACTGTTTTTTTAATCTTTATGCAAGTCAACATTTTTATTGATGATGGTTGTTTGTATGGTTTTCTTTACATCGCTAATTTTAACAACTTAACATGGATAGTTAGGTAGCTAGCTAACTATCATCGCTGTTAATTTTGAATATAAAGCAAAATTAGTTTGCATCTTGTCGACACTGACATCAATCCACGCAAGTCCATTTAAAACATGAAATCGTTCACTGACTGCTGTGTAAAGATAGGTTCCTATTTGTGGCGCTAAGGCTCTCGTTACATTGTTTTAAGTTTATTCTGTAAGGTTTTCTTTCTGAGAAGATGCATTTATTCGCGTTCATGAAATAATGGATTTTTGTAGGTGGGAGCTTTTCATTAGACAGCCATGATATTATATGTGCAGATATTCCGACTTATGTACAGTGAGCATGACCACGTGCACAGGTGCCTGGAAGCCTTCAAGGTCTCATCTTCATGCGTGTTTTAAGGTGGCGATAAAGGGGGCAGCCTTAGTCTTTCTTCCAGATGGATGATTGGCCTTGTTTGTAAAATCACCCATTTCCCCGGCACTCTGATATTATCTCCTGAAGAGGATTCCATGTTACTGTTTTTGTTCATTTATAGTCTTTTTTGTGTGTGCGCGCATGAAGACTAGAAGACTGTGACGTCACGTGTGATTGTTTTAACAGCTGCTTGTCTTTGATTATGGGCCTCTTTGAAGTATCACTTTGAGTTGAACTTGGACGGAGATCAGAAATGAACGCAGCTACTTTTTGATCTGAGAGGGAGAGGATTTTATTGTTGAAATGCTCATAAACTGTTTCCAACTGTTTCAAGTAAAGGTGGTGTCAATTTTCAATAGGGATAGGAGGGGAACATGGAGGGGAGAAGCTTAGCCTGGACTTTACAACCAACGAAAAAAATACACCTCGCTATCTGTATGGCTCGCCCTTTGAAAAGCAGCACCAGTGACCTTACAAGTTCCAAATGTAGTTTATCAATAGTGTACATTCCACCACTCTATCAGGAATGTGAGCGAGTCACATTCCAGCTAGAGTTCAACCCCCCACCTCCCCAAACTGCCCATCGTTTCTATTCTGAGTTGCTTTTATTTTAAACATTATAATTTTGTATGTGCAGTTCTGAAGTGGTATTTTACATGGTTAAAATACATCTTCATATAGCATATCTTGTTTTGTAGCACTAAGTGACATTTAATGACTGAAGTAAACATACTAGCAAAATGTCTACAAGTCTGAGTAAATAATTATTTATTGTTGTTAGAAATGTATTTCATTGTAATAGTTTGGAGTCAAGCAGTAGAAAGCAGATTTGTTGAACAGAAAGTCAAGAACATTTTAACTTTTTCCAGCAGATGCAGAACATCATGTGAATCTTGACCTGTGATATGTAATGACCATTTAAATGTTTCATAAAGGGTAATTAGATGCCAGCTTAAGGTGGCATTATATGGTATTTCTATTTCAAAATGTATTTCAATTAGTACATCCCCCTTATGAACATGCATTTTATTGGTTGCATTCTGTTCTATTTGATGTCTATGTGCATTTGTGATCATGTATAGTGACTGTATAGTGAATATAGTGAGAGATGTATGAAATGCACCTTAAAACAAGAAAGTCATGTTACATCCAAACCACATCCGGCTCTTCTTTCATCCCATTCTTTACACATATTTGCATATCAGAGTGAAGATATTTTGAACTGCAATTGCACTGTAGCATTTTGGCTATGGCATGTCATTGCTTTGCATATGCATAATTTAAAATAACCTCTCCCAAACTGCGTAAAACAACAGTAATATAAATGTGGGTGCAGGTCATCCAGTGTCTATTTGTGGACTTTTCTGAGTGTCTAGTTCCGGTAGCAAAAATTATATGTGTCACTTGCTGACAGAGGCACCTGTGCTGCTGACCTAGCCCGCCGCTAAGCTAGGTTACAAAAACCGCACGTGACCTGGCACCGCTGACTGTGTGCCGGTCTACGGGGAACTACATGTACCGACTGAAACCTTTTGTTTTCTCTCCTCCGAGTGCTTATTGGCACGGAGTCAGTAGTGTCAATGAATGCACTAAATTTTGTCGGGAGCCCTGCATTCTGAGAAATATCTGTACCATTGTTCCTGCAGCAGAAGGAGAACACATTGCCAAAAAGTCGATTAACTTCATTGTTTTCACAGGTGCCGAACAAATACCATATATTATACAAATACCAAGACTGCACTATTTTAAGTTTTATTCATGTTTTATAGATATTAGACTGCTTAGCATGTTAACAATGAACGATGTGCTATCATGTGAAGTGTAATTGTAATTATTTCGATGTAAGTCCCTTTCAGCGATTATTTCATTGTATTGATAAATGGCTCTATTTACCTTGTATTTAACACTGGAAGACCACTGTCTGACAAACATTGCTTAGCCCTTTGAAAACATGCCCTATATCTGCCAGAATCACTGAAATGTGCCTGATGTGCAAGCTATATTCCAATCAGAAAAAAATATTGTTTTTGCTTATATACTTTCCCTGAGTCAACTGCACAGGACGTATAGGCCCCGAAACATCAAATGACCCATATAGAAAAAGCATGTGCTGGAAAATGTCTCTGAATCTTTATGCACACTGTGATCTACTTACACAACATGATAGATTCAGATGCTAACACACATTCTAGTTTCTTGTGATTTGATTAAAAAAAGGAAAAAAAAAAACTCTTCTCTAGCATGTCCCACATTTTTCATTTTCTTAAATCAGGATATTGCCTGAGTAGGAGAAAAGCCTGTTCTTCAGTTGTCAAAAGGCAGTAAGTACTGATTAAAATAGCAGTGTGAAACGCTGGGAGATTAAAGTGATGCTAATGATAAGTGAGAGAAGAAAAGGGCACGCTATATTTTAATTCCTGCGAGAATGCTTAATGACTCCTATTGCCTGAGATTAAACTAAACCTGTCTCATCAGCTTTTTCTGCACGGTGAAAAAAGCCTTCTGCACTTTAATTTATTAAACTCTTTTAAGGAAGTGCATTGATCTACATAGGTTAAACTTTTAAAATTTGGGCAAAACGTGCTATTAAGACGTCTTCAAGAGCAAGACGGTCTCGGTTTGCTCGGGACCCATCGCAGTATTATAAAGAATTCATTTAGAGCTGCCACACTGAAATCAGAAACTATTAATTATTTAAAGAGAGAGGTTTGTTCATTTCCTAAGCAAGTTATGTTTCTATTTACCGACTTACTAAATGGGAGTAACACTACAGATTTTTGCCTTTTGATGTTTTGCTTTCTAAAATTCTTTTTCCTAATGATGCTGAAAGCATAAGTGTTCATAATCATCTAGTATTTGTTATGAATATTTACAGTAACACATAACCAAAAAAGGTGTTTTCCACTGAACCAGCATAGAGAACCAGTGTTGTTTTAATTAAACCTTGGCATTAACACAATCTTTCAAGACCTATGCCATAAATTGTATGGTTTTGTTGATGTGGCATTACAGTGATTTAACACCATTCATTGCTCTTTGTTTTCGGTTGGCATGTCCTCCTTGAAGGTACAGAGCAATGCCAGAAATTGTAAGGCTTAACACATTTTTGACGGTAATTAGCATGCATTCCAATCCACCAAGCCCCGTGCAACAGCGGAATCCTCGCAGCTACTGTTCTTTATCAGCGCATGGGTGATAGAACTCGCCGAACATTCTGCTGACAGTAGATTATTTTTGTTTTTTTGTTTTTCCCTGCTTCCAGAGGGCCTCCTAACCCTTGTTCAATCGCTGCTGGAGAGGGGAGAGCAACAAAAACTGTTTTTTCATGCGAAGTGGAACAATAGGTCTGATTTTTTTTTTTTTGATCCACAGGGATTCTGTGGATCAGTTGGAACCACTCCACAGGGGTTTCACTGCTGAAGCTGTCCACAATAGGCCCAAGCACCAGTTAGCATTGTGTTATCTGGAATATGACGTTACTCTCAATTCTGATGGTTACCTGGAGTTCCAAAGCAATAGATACCATTGAATGAGTCTAAAAAGAAACATTCCTAGAAAACAAACTCCATGTAAGAATCAGTTTGAGCATCCACAGCAATATATGAGGGTTTATAGCACCGTAGGAAGTATTAAGTATTCTTATTGGTAAACTAGTCCAGAGTCCATTTATAATGGTTATAGTTGGTCAGAGGATCAATAGCATCAGTTCTCATTGTTATGGATATGCAAATTTTAGATTTAGCATAGATCATGTTTAATTTCTCATTAGTCCTAAAGCCATATTGCTGTATGAATCATAAGACATGTTTTCCCTCCAAATGAGCAAAACTATATATATGCCTGTGTGTGTGTGTAATTATCATTATTATTATTATTTATTTATTTGTTTTCATTTTAATTACCAGGTGTTTTTTGAGTAGGACAGTATATAAATGACCCAAAATAATGAACTGATCCTGGTTCCTGTTAGACCAGTTGATGTAGCATTTAAGCAAATGGCCTTATGACAGAGAAGTTACTGGTTCCAATCCCTGGAGGGGATCTGATGCTTTAAACTCAACACAACATGCCTAATGAAACCTGCTTCAGTAAACATCTGATCTTATAAAGGTGTCCAGTTGTGTCTTACAAAAACAATAACAGATGGAATAACTTTTTGTTTATTACTTTGGTTTGAACTCCACAATAATGTTTTCATGAAGGCTTAACCTTATTAATTCACATATTTTGTCACATATTTATGGCAATTCCCCAGACATCAGCATGTCACAGTTGTTGTGTTTGATCCCTGTTGGTTTCAATTAAAAATCTCTCTGAGGCAATAAAAATAGCCAATTAAATTGGAGCAGGCACTTCAGAAGTAAAAATGGGCTGATTAAATTAACCTTGAATCTCAAATAGGGTTAAAAATAAGCTTAAATGTGTATTTATAGAGGCAAAGTATTTTTATTCTCATTTTACAGCAGTACCTTTCTGTATTTTCATTGACTAGTATGAACGTTCTTTCTTGAATTTCTCTGTAATTGAGCATTTCACAGGGTTCAGGTCAATGTGTGCATCACACCTGTAAAAGTGACATATTGCTTGCCTCTGTAGTAAACTGTACTTGTAAGTGTAAAGGAACTTGCACTTTCTATTGTGTAGGCATACAATTGGCTTTGGTCTCCATGGACACCAATTAGCTTTCGTTTCTTTGACAGAGTCAAGTGTTTTGTAGTGCAGCCATAAATTGTTTTCCCAAAGTTGCCTAAGCAGAAAAACAAGTGAAAAGAAGCCTAACATGGAAAATCATAACATGTTAGGTAACCAGCTGGTTCAAGTCATGTAAGTAGCTTTTTTAAAAACAACTGAAAGACTTACGGACAAAGTTTGCATCTTTGCGACAGCAAGCACGCTGTGATTTGAATAATTCAGAACACTTTACAGTGTTTTAGCTCTCCAGCAGCCAACATGAGCATGCTTTGTGTATCACGTGTAGAATAATATGGTGTTTCTGTTTGCATGTTGTGCATTTTTATGCACTGCAGTTGATAACCAGTCAGCACATTATAGTATATCCTTACTCAAATGATATTGGAGATGAAAAACAAGAGTGTGATGTTTACTCACCTTATCGAAAAGTGCTTTAGCTGTTTGTAACGCACGGTTTAGGCAGAGCGAAGTATCATGTTTTCTTGCACCTTTGTAATTTTCCATCCTGTCTTTTGGTTGTTTGATTTGTTTCCCGACTAGGGTTACGGCACTTAATTAATTGCACATGGCCAGAATAGTGCACCACATTTAGGAAAATATTATTTCATCACTTGTGTTTCATTAGAATTCACTTGACTGCCAGGTCAAATGCATACGAGAGAGAGAGAGGGGGCCAGGCTGTAACATTTCATTCTTTCAGCACTGATAAATTCCCCAGATGCAGTTTTAAAATAGCAGCAATAAATAATAGACATGCTTTTCAAGAGTTAGGCTCTGTCTTTCCTGTTTTGGAAATGGAAAAAGGCACTATTTCATGTTGGTTTTAAATGAACTTCTCGATAGTGTCCTGTTCTCATGTATAATCTGCTGGCAAAAGTATTATAACTACAGACAGAATAATGTCCTATAATCTTAAATTCATTTTGAAACAAAACACGCATTAGATAACTGGCACGCCGCACATGCCAGGCAGCCTTGTGGCCCGTGCTGCCCGATACTGGCTTCAGGCCCTAGAAGATTCCTAGAAGATTCATATCATGTTCTAGAATTCATGGGTAGTATCATATATTTGAATATCATTTAATTATATTAAAATGTGCTGCTTAGAGTGACTCAGTCTGTTACAGCGTATCCCTATGTGCAGCTCATATCGCTGTTCAAATCTGTTACTTGTCAGTTGCAACTGGGGAACTTGCGACTCCAGAGAGAGAGGGATTTATTTGTCACCTGACGGAAACACACAGGTTGCTCCGGAACTTCAGGTGACTGTGACTTTCTGGTTCCCTGTGGTGACAAGTTTGGAGTATGCAGGAACACAAATCTGATGTCCAAGATGCATCGGATATACATCACCGCTATAGACAGTATTGGAGAAAAGTGAAAATGAATATAAATCTAAGTATTACTTCATAAAAGCGACTGTATTTTACGTTTTTTTGTTTGTTACTTCTGACTGGCTCCTTCTTGCCGCCTGAAACAAGGTTACTTAAACAGAAGTGTTACATCTTGTCACATTTTGTAGCAAAACATTTTCAATCCAAGCGAATGGACATCAGCCTCAGTAACACCTCTGATAACGTGTAAAAGGCTGAGGGGCCTATCTGTCTTTATCAACCCCCCAAAAGAGTGGATACCACCTAGGGGCTGGGAAATTCATCTAACAAGCCATGAAGCTGATTAATTTCACTCTTCATTAGGAATGTGTTGTGGCATCTTCTGGACTTAGCATATCTATAGCCGTGCTTTTTTTCTCCCTTCTAACTCGGACAGCCTCCTCCTCCCTTCCTGCCCTTGGCAAATGGAAGGTCAAAAAGACTGCAGTGATTAATGAGTGAGCGAGCGCCGAGATCCCTCTATCATTTCCCTCCTGTCTTTTATTTCATCTGCTAATTCCTTTTCCACTTCTTACATTTTATTGTGAGTTATAAGGGAGGCCTTGTCCACTGCCTTCATTACACGACTTCCGTCCTGTTAAATAGCGCACGCTAAGCATGGGTTTTTCTGCTTTTCATTTTCCCCAGAAATGTGGGGGCAGAATGATTCAAATATCCCGATTTGCCTCCATGCAAAGTAGTTTACCATTTTCCACATTTCCATATTCAAAGAAGTTATAAGTTTTCCCCCGTATGTCTCTATTTTTAGGCTCAAGTGGAAATGTCACCGAAAATGATGCATGCACATATACACGCCGTTAAGCGTAATTAAAAGTAATGATGAGAATAATTTTCTTTTTGTTTATATTTACATTAGTCTTTAGAGTATAGTATTACATCCATCCAGTATCGGGCAGTCATCAAATCATATGCGTTTTTTGATTATCTGTTTCATGTTTTAACATGTTTCGGAATGTGGTGATGTTAAAAGATAACTAGTGGTTGGGATGATGACATTCCCAGCTACTAGCCCTGATCCTGATCCAGACAACTCAATCTGAAATGGTTTATTTTATTACTTAGAACAAATGCAGCAAAATCGTGCACTCATATTGCAGCAATCATGGGAAAATAGCTTATGAAATGATTGAATTTCAGCAGATTTCCCCTTTACGTTATGCTTTCAAAGCAAAAAAGCGACCACATTAGCACTTTGCTTTGCAAATGGACCCATGAGCTGTAATAGATCTTGTCACGTTATAGATAGTAGATTAGTCCAGGCTAACTGTTTATTTGAAAATCTAATGAAATATTTACTTTGTATTGCAATAAGGATTAGCGGTGGTAACTGGCTGTGGCAGGGTGGGAGCCGTCTGTGCGAGAGGGCCCCTCTAGCCTGAATGCGGACCCGACGTGCACAATGGGCCCGTTAGGGAGTGCTCATTTCTGCCTGTCACTTTTGCTCCACATGTTGCTGCTTTTTTGAGAGATAAGTGGGGCCTAATGCTGAACAAATAGTGGAAATCAGAAGCCACTGAGAATCATTCGGCTCTCATTTTCCCATGGCGCCCCTAACAGACGCCCAGTCACAGAGAGGGAGAGGGGAATGGGGGGGGGGGGGGGGGAGGGGGAGAGAAAAAGAGAGAGAGAGAGAGAGAGAGGGAGAAATCTCTCCACAAGCAAAACAATTTTGTCACCACAAACAAATCCAATTGAAAAGTCCCCTGGACTGCGAAGAGCTGGAGTTGTCAGACTGGGCTTCAGCAAAGAAAAGATCTGAGCGGGCTAAATTGGCATCAGGTGTGGGCTCCGCTTGCTGGTGATAGGCTGCTGCATTGTGCCGCCTAGACATTTGACCATTTCCAAATATAATGGGAGAAATTAATGCAAATGAGTGCATGGGATGAAATGTATTTAAATGCAGATTGAATGGGGGCTCTGCGTTTCGCCTGATAACAAGTTGCTCTAGGAGAAGGGCCACATTGTGTCTCCCATCCCGCCCCCCACGACTCTGTCCCCCCACCAAATTTTTTTCTCACTTGTCTCTAATAAGGGTGTATTGTTCACTGGGTAAACTCTCGCTAACTATTTACATTGCTCATTTATTTGAATTTTAGATGTTTTTCCACTGACACCGCTGCCTTTGGCGATCTGGTAAAACGCTAATTGCGGTAAGAAGGGGGCCAGAGCGAGACAGCAAACACAATCATTAATGATGGCTGTTGCTGTTGCCCATTACCTCATTATAACCTGCATAGCAGACACGGCTTATCTGTGAGTGTGTGCCTGTGTTTGTCAGTTCCACAGACTAGTTTTTTTACTCAATGCTGTGCTCTCTCTTTATAAAACTTTTTTTTTTTCTTAAAGAGCTCTAGTTATATAGCTTAAAAATGTGCAAATTATTTTATAGTCTGTCTAATTATTTAGTCCAGAACTGCCTGGAAAAGTTTCATACCTCAGGGCATAATTGTGTGGAGCAGGTCACAGTTGGGAAAGAATGCAGTTAATTTATGATTTGTGTTCTTTGAGAGGCCGCAGCCGAACTGAGGAAAACAAAAGCTTTGCTATCTTGCATCTTATTGTTTGTTTAAAAGGTGAAAACACTACTTGCACCAATATTGTGATAAGAGTCTGGAGTATGTTTTGACTGAAAATGCTGAAAATTGAACAAAATGCAGAATGTTTTTCTTAAAGGCAGAAGGGGATTCTTCGTGCCTTTTTTTAAACTTGCACAGTATCATGTATTTAGCAATGGACAGCCAATGTTTCCCAAGACAAGAAAGACAGTCACAAAGATATAGTTGTTTCACAATCACTGAGCTGGCTTAACATGGCAGTGATACTTAAATTCAATAATCGTGTGTATTATATGAATGTATATTTTATCGTCTTTCAGCGACTTCTCATTTATTTTGTTTGTATTTTTGCATGAATCACGGCCATAGCTAAACTTTTCAGTTCATCCAAAAGCTTATTTCTTGACATTGATGGCCTAGCTTGATGTTGCTGTTACATTGTTTGCAACAATATCAGGATGATATTTCATTTCTTGGAAATTACGCTTCATGAATTAATGCAGACAAAAAAAATTAAAATTTCGAACATACTGCTTTGTTGGGTAGTGAAAACATTACGGTGAACCGCTCTACTGTAAGTAAGCAGCAGAATATGGCATGTGCATGAAAGTACGTTATCAAATAAATACAGATAATATGACTGCATTTGTGGGAAATCATCATTGCTTTATTTGTTTTTATTTGTTTGTATACTGTATACCACTATATCAGTTTTAATGCAATTTATTCTTACAAAATATGAAGATACTTGAAAATGTTATGATAGATACTCATATGTTGAAAATATGTTGATGAGACCTATGAATATAAAAATATTTAGATTAAATTCACTGAGTGCAGATTGCAAAAATATTACTGTATGTGACTGATGACTCTCCCTACTTTATAAATAATACAAAAAGTTTATTTTTTTCATTTATTATTTTTAGCAGCCTTTATCTATACACATATCTATGAAAGGATCTGCATTTTAGCCAGTGTGAAAGGAGCCTTCTGTTTTTGTCCAAATTGAAGTGCAATTTACATGCAATTAATTTGGCGTAATTAGACACACTGACTTGTGCATTTTTCCATGTAATAATCACCATGAATTTTAATGTATACTGGATCATGTTTTCTCTGATTATAATATGATGATAAATAAAGCATACCCATTTAAATTTGTGCGTGGCTGTGTGTGTGTGTGTGTGTGTGTGTGTGTGCTGTCCGTTGAGTGTGCATTATTGACCAGTCTTGCTTTGTGTTTCTATATTAGAAAAGTCAGGCATAGTCCAACATTGAATGAGGGCATTTTGATGCATTGTAGCAGATTTTCCCTTGTCTGGAAGTTCCAGCTTGGTGATTAATGTGTGAGATAATGTACTGTGGAAACAAGTAAACACTCCCCCTGCTCCTTGCTTTGTGGCTGAATGGGTTGATGATAAGGGCAGAGCAAGGTGAGAATTTAACAGGCTTGCAGAAAAAAAAAAAAAAAAAAAAAAAACGCTCTGTGGACTTGAGGCATGACAGAACCGGGGGGAAAAAAACCCTCTCTGAGTGGGAGTGGGTAACTTTGTAATAAAGACTGCCGACAAAATGGAAGTTTTTCAGAACAGGAATAATTAAAATCGCTCAAGGGACTGTGGTTTTAATTTCACATGTAAGGGGCTAAAGATTTCATTTAAAGACGTACTGTGCAGCTAGGAGGTTAATAAGATGAACAAAGCATGGAATACGAGAACATATACTGCAAGGAAGCTAGTTGGACTTTCACCTGACACGTTTTTAATTATCTAATTCCAGATATTTCTCACAAGAGGGAAAAAAGGGAGATTAACTGATTAACAGACTCAGTAACTGATTACTTACACATGGTAATTGTTCCAGAAAGATTATACTAGACAGAGAAGACTGTCGTCCAAAAGGCTTCAGCCTAAATATTATGTCGTAACTGTACTGATGCAAATGCTTTGTATTATGCTGCCCAGAAATTTGTTCAATCAAGATGAAATCAAAGATCAGTTTAAATATAATGACACGTTGGCTTAACGTGAATCTGCAGTCCCAGTCAAGCACTCACATTTTGCACACATTTATTACTTCATAGTTTAGCCTATTCTTCTAATGAATTCAGTAATCGTGTTCTTTCAGTTGCTACTTATTTCTTCTTTAGAGAATCAGAATGCTACGCGACAATAACCTCGGCTTTATTTTGTGTAGATTAGCCATTATTAGCACTCTTTATTGACGCTCAGCATACAGGCGTGCAAATGCAATGCATTATAATTTTCCTATAAAATTATACAATTCCGTTTATTTTTCACACCTCTTATCCAGTTGAATGGTCATGACATGTAAAGAATGTATGATTAGGGCTCACTATATTACTTAGCCATAATAAAAAAAAACTTTTTTAGCTTCTGAGAATAAGATCTCCAGGCTACGTGTTTTTTGTACTTTATTGGCTTATGAATGCAAATATTTTTATCGTATTTATGTGGCTTGTTCCTTTAAGGTACAGGTACTTACTCCTCTTGTACATCCTTGATCAGTGCTATTTCCACACTCAAATGGGGAGTGTGTAGTGATGGAGTTGGCTGCAGTGTAGCCTCACACCTTCAGGGTTGGGGTTTGAACCCTGCCCAGTGTGGAGTTTGCATGGTGGCCTTCTGTCATGTGGGTTACTTTCAGGTTCTTTGGTTTCCAGTCCTGGTCCAAAGATTTGCCACTAGATGAATGGGCATCTCTGAATTGCCTCTTGGGTGTGTGTGTGTGTGTGTTTCTGTGCGTGTGCACGCACGTGCTTTGTGATGCACTGGCATCATGTCCATTGTGTACCTTGTGGCCTCTCCCTGCCAGCTGATCCTGAAGAAGTAAATGGAATATGGATAGAAATCAGCTGTTGGGGGAATAGCAATGCATATTGATAGTTCCAGGCTGGGCTTTCCTGGGACGCCAAAAGATATGTTTTCTTACTGTAACAAATTGCAAATAAATAAATATTAATTCACTCCATCATTTGCATCATTTGTATATGGGAATTGTGGCTCCGTACTGATCCCAAAATACTTACTCTGCCAGCCTGTTGTAGAGCGCACTCTCTGTTTGACACTTACACATTATGTGTTTATCAGTCTCTAATGAAATGCTGACAAGTTTTCAGCACAAGGGATTCTGTGTTCCTTTAATAGCATTTAACGAACCTTGAGCACTCACAATAGCCCGGCCCTATTGCTGGTGACAGCTAAGAGGCCCCCGGATCAACCCCTGGTGAGAGTAGGTATGAATTATGAACATTTGCAGTCTCTTTTCTTTCACGGATAGCCTTATTCGCTTTATTTCTTGTTCCTTTCTTTTAATAGCATCATTTAAAAGCTAGAATCCATCCATGTTCAATGCAGGCATCACTGAAAAAAAATTAACTGATGAAGTAGCAAAATTGTCTGATTGTATTAGGTACGTGGGTTTCTGTAACTGACACTGTTCAGTTACTGCCAGGGCATTTTGTTTCTCAGAACTAACTACGAATCGGTTCCCGCAAACCTTTCTGCTAATGCGATATTTGATGAAGCGGCACTTTTCAAATGACTCATGGTGGTATTATCGAATCAATTTGCGAGTCATTTTTAATATTCTGTATCGGTTAGAATGCTGAGCAAACTAGCCTGGCAGCATGCAGACTGACTATTTTAATGCGCACTAGTTACATCAGCTCCTCTGCTACTCGCATTAACATACTGGTGAGAATGGTCTTAAATGTTTAATGTCATGTATTGCTTAAACATTTGACTGGCACACTAAACCCCTGCATATTTATTTCATGTTCCTGAGACGCATCTAAATGGATTTATACGTTCTGCATTACCATCATCAATTTTGTGCCCTATTGAAAAGAAAGATTGTATTATAAAAAGCAACATCTTTAAACGTCGAAATCTCTGTGTTGCGGAAATAGTCCCACCATGGCCACTGATACATTAACTATGTAAGCTTGTGTTTGTTTAATTACAGCTTTAAAGCAATTGAAATAGAGGTTGGATTACCGTGTTCATAGTTATAGCCTCCATAAGTCCCATATGCTGAATCCCGCGTGTTTCTTTGAAGACCGCTGCCTTATCTCAGTCTTCTTTCGATTCACTCTCAAATGACCCCAAACCTCTAGGGCCGTATCTGCATTCAGCCCAAACCACCCACGATAGGAAGCACAAGCAGCTACTTAGCGCTGTGACCCCAAATATTCTCCTCATTAGAAATTTCTGGGTTCAGGAGCTGTTTTAGTTGGTAGCATGGTTGCTGCACATAGCCAGGGATTATGCACCTGCACTTGATGCATGGAGCTTGCTCTCCCCTTTTTTGTGTGGTTTTACTCAGGATGTTCTGATTTCCTCATGTGGTCATGCAGAAACATGCAGTCAGGCTATCTGGCATCTCTAAATTACCTGTAGTGCGTGTGCGTGTCCTGTCCTGTGATGGACTGACGTCTTGGCCAAGGCCCTGCCTTTTGCCCTTTGCAGCTTAGAATCAGCTCCGGCATCTACCCCCACCCCCGTTTGTATCTGAAACTCCTCCAGATGTCTGAAAATGATGGCCAGTTTTTGTAATATTCATTCCTAGAAAGACTGCAGTGATCCGGTAGGTTTATGTTAATGGGAAATTCAGATTAATCTTCTTCACACTCCCTTGTGTAAGACAGACACTGCTAACTTTTCTTGACAATGGGTTGCATATAATCATTTCTGTATTTTCTCTGTCTTGTTTTTTTTTTTTTTTTTCTATCACGCTTGTCCGCTCCCTTAACGCATTGTAAACAGGTTCTAGGAGCAGTAGAAAATGGCCTGGTAAATTTCTCACCCAGGGGATGGTTTCAAAGGTTTTGAAGCCCTAGGATGTTGCATTAAAAAATAATCCCGTTCCTTTTAAATATATGTGTGACTGAACGATGAATGTCAGCTGTTGGTTTATAATGAAGCCTTTGGAGTTGTTGAGTAATTGGCTGGAGCATCACACATGCATTCCTCTCGCTGTTCCTTGAAGTGCATACTCAGGCTGGACGAGAACCTTTTAGGCTCCATGCACAATAATAAATCTAAACAGATACCACTGCCATGATTAGTTTCCACTGTGTGTACAAGTGTATAAACCATTTCAGACACCTATGAAATATTGCTTGGGTTCAGTACGGGCACATGGAGAAGAAATGTACCTCATCTGTAATACACTGTGTAGACTAATATCGGTGCCCCTTCTCTTATATTGCAGGGTGATATTGATCTGATAAAATTGTGCCATATTGGAGCTGTCTGTTGTGATATTCATCACACTGTCCCTTCCCTAGTGCCTATGAGTTATTAGAAGGCAGGGTTTGAGAAGGTTTAAGGGTTTACTTTCAGGTATGTAGCTAACAATTTATCAAAACGAGAAAGGGGAGGGGAAAAAAAAACCCAAGTGATGTCTTACTAAAGATTTATGACTTGTCTATTCATACATTAAGAATTATATTATTATGTGTGAGGACGCTGCAAGTCTCACTTTAGATCTGCTGAGTCAAACTATTTTCTTTGATGACTTGCTTAACAGGACAGTGCTTTCTTAGGGGAACTTTTAGAGGAATCTGTAGGTTCAAAAAAGTAAGAGTTTACTTAGCACTAAGCAAATGCTGTTTGAGGGTTTTAGCTTCCTGTGTGTTTAGTAGTAGGTGCTGGTCAGCTGCTAGGGACAGCTGTGAACTTCAACATGCCACTTCTGATTAATTCAGCATTAGGGTTGCTGTGAAAACTACCAATTATCTTCTTTTTTTCTTGTCATATGCATTCCCAGTGTACATACACGAGCAGCCCGTTCAGAAGGCAGAGCTGCGTTCATCCTTATTAGTGATGTTGTTTGTCAAGGTGATTGGTTTGGTATAAAACTGAGCTACTGTGTTTTATTGTAAACAGGTTTAAGAGCACAGCTGGCAGGATTGATCAGGCCCACGTTAGAATGAACTTCAGAGGTTGACTTTAGCTGCATAAACAATATCTAAATATGCAATCTGTTCTTGCCGTAAGATCTCCGGGGAAATGAGTGGCTTTATTTCTGACTTTGAGCAGGAGAAAATAGGACAAAATTGTAACCTCTTTTCATGCAGAGGTTTCACATATTATATAAACATATCCCTTCCTCTCCCACAATGGATTGTTTTGGACTCCACAGGATTATTTACATTTCATTAATTATTAAATGAGGGGGGAAAAAAGCACAAACAGCAGATAATTTTTGTTTAATTTCTCACGCAGGATTCTGATGCGTGGTCCAATTAATGTTAATCATTAAGGACTTCCTGTTTAACTTTGGCATGAAGTGTGTTTGTTTGTTAGGAGATGCTCTCGTCCTGTCCCCTGTCTGCTAACCTTGGTAATAATAGCATTTGCTCAGAGTGGGATTTTGTTGCTACATGGTGTTGTTTTAACCATGTGGCTCTCACGCTAATGAAATCCGTCTGCCTAGCTCTGGATGTTTCGTTTTACCAGCAAACCGTCATTAGGTAAAATTTATATTCAGGCGTTTTATCTGCAGAAGTCATAATCTTCCCAGCAGTTTTAATTGATCTGAAAGTATTAGCGTACATCACAGTAAACATTCAAAGTTTTTATGTATCCCAGGTGGGATTTTTTTGGACATTGTGCGTACATCACATTGAGCAGATTGTTCATATTTTTTTGTCCTTGCCTTTGATAAGTATTGTAATTAAAAGCACATTAAAGTATTAACCATCAACTCTATCTTAACTGACTTTCAACCATAATTTCCCAAAACAATGGGGAAGATTAATAAACTGTGGCTTTATTTCGGTTACTCATAGTCCATACTACAGGGAACAGATTAATACTCTTTAGGATTCATTTTCATTTATTATAGCGAGTGTACCCCACTGCCAGAATTCAGGATTAATTAGAAATTAATCTTTTAACCAGGGCAAGTTTGTCTTTGTCTGTTGTGAAAGCATTATGCATACCTTATTTACTTTGACTTAGTTTTGCAGACTGTCTGTTTATTTTTCTTAACCTTTTTGTGCAATTCCTACATCCTTGGGCTAATTTAAACCCTTGTCCATAGTCTTGTTCCATATACATTTCTATAAACGGCGGTCCAGACTGACATTTTTTAATTGTTATCTTTTGTTAGGATCTCCTCCTGCAGTGACGTTTTATCGTGCCTCTGGAGTTGTCACGTGATCAGAGATGTTTCGGTAATGAATGCATATCATTCCGCAAAACATCGTCAACGTAAAAGAAAAGGATTTTAATATCTCTTGTCAAGTCGCTCTAGAATTATGTTAGGTTAACAGTGCCCTGTACACAAAATGGGGAGTGAATGTATCAATGTGCCATTTTTATTTACCGTTAAAAGTTTCTTGTGAGGACAGGCAAAATAATTGGAAAGTGCAGCTGGACTGTGTACAATCTTGTAAAGGATGGCTAGAAAATTAGATTAATCAAGGAGTAGACATTGTGAGGAAAGTTTGTTTGAATGCCTGACAATCTCGCTCCTTTTCTCATTTCAAATGTTGGCAGGGTACCGGGCAGCTCCAAGGGAAATGTGCTCCTTTCATACTTGAGTAATTGATGAATTGTATGCAATATGCAAATGAGAATCCATAAATCTTATGAATGACAGCTTAATTTATGTGAGCCTTAATGAATGCAGGATTAGATTTTAATTAAATATCCTCAAAGGCACCCTGACTGGTAAGTTTTTAAAGCCTTGTTTTGAAGACTTGTTTCATAAGCATTGCAGTTCATGAAAATGAGAGATCAGTCACAGCGCAGAGATTAAATTTTTTTTCACAATATGAAGATAAGAGCTGTTCTATTTTCTCATTGGAGTTTAAAAAAAAATTAAATCTTATCTTCCTATCTCAACTTTTCCTGGAACTGTTAATTTTATATATTTGATCAACAGCATTTTCTGTTAACTATATCTGATTTAAAACATTTGGTACAGTATTAGCGTAATTAACAATGTCATTCATTAGAAAAAATCAATTAGGCATTCTCCATCAAACCAAATGATGTAGAAAGTGTGTTCAGTCATTATTAGTAGTAATGTGAATTACTCTAAATAATTCCAGTCTTCAAATTAAACATACACAATAATGTTCCAATCATAAATACTTTACACTTTTTCTCTATCATGATAGGTTTAGATTTCTTGACAATATGAGTGCTTTTGTTTTGCCCCAGAGACTGCCTGTACAGGAGCTTAATCTAAGTTTCACCATTGTTTTTATAATTTAACAGCATATTTCCCTTTTTCATATATAACAGATTCTCATGACAAATACAAATTAAATATAGGACAAATCTACCCATACTCAGGGCTTGGTTTCTTGTGCCTATCCAGTTTAGTAGCTGTAGCCACATAATTTTAATTGCACCATACTGTACGTATAAGAGGAACAGGAACGATGATGTTGCAAAAATGGTTCATTATATGTCTAAATGCTACAGCTTACATGAAGCCGACCCACGTTTTGTGGAGTGGACGCATTCAGTACAGAATCCCGCTGGCCCAGCAGTAAGAAGACCTGGGTTTTCCATGAGGTGCTTACACGTAATCCATCTACGTAGCCCCGATATGCACAGCCTGGCTGCAGGAGTGTTTGACAGCTGTGAGAGACAGCTTATGGAGATAAACAAGACTGAACTAAAATAGCAACTCAGTACAAATCAGTGTACGTAAATACGGCACAGGCGCAGTGATAGCCAGCTAACGGTGTTTGTTTCCATTTGCAACTGTGACGGCTGTGACAGAAGTTCATTAAAATCAAAGAGTAGGAAAATATGCAATGTCTTAAAATGTAAACCATGAGGAACAGCTTAGCTTTTATTGTTTTTAATTTGTATGATCATTAATTTAAAAGAATAAAATAGAGTTTTTAATCATTCTAGGACTAATTTATTATTGTGTTTTGCGCTGAAGTAACTGCATTGTCTCCACCCATGATAAGTAAAGTAACATCTCAAAAATAGCATGCATGCTTTTTATTCTGATTAATGTTACGCATTGGCCATTTGGCTTATTGCTTGTGCCATAATCCCATCAGACTGATAGTAAATAAACAGCATTCTGTATCAGTTGCGACAAAGGTACGAAATGCCCTTACATGTCAGTATAAAAATCAGACTACACTAAAACAGTGGATCTGCATTTTGCCTTTTAAATACATAAAACATTTTTTTAACGTATATATATATATCTTGTAGCGAGGAGTCTCTCTTGTATTTTCAGTTAAATGTTGTTTTCATTAACGGTCACCACCTTGGCAAACTAATCAATGAGGCATACTGTGCTATCGCTCCAAAAGGAATGAAAAATAAACCAGTGATAATCCTTCTGTTAAAAGGTTATTCAGTGTCATAAAAGCTATTTTGTTAATTTATTTACTTTCTGTTCCACTGAGATAAAGAAAAGGAACAATTAGGGAATTGTAGGTGGGAGATTTTAAAAGGGCAGTGACACTGAGTTAATATTTTATAAGGCCTGATTGGCGGAGTGTTGAGAAGGTCTTTATTTAGAGGACCAGAGCTATAACGACGATTGTGAAATGCTCCGGGGGGATTGGAATAAATATAATTGGTGGCCTTTTTGAAACTTCAAATAAAGGAGGTGATTACTGCCTAATCAAAATCTGGGATACCAACCAAATATACAGGACCTTTGCAAACAAACGTCAGCTAGGCTGTTTCTGACTGCTCGTACCTGCAGCCTCCCTACATCGTCAACCTCGCAAACTTCACAAACGTGGTCTGTTTTTCAATCTGCTTAAGTATGCAGTGCATAGTTTTCAGACCGTCAAGTCGTCCTCATTTAGTTATGTCTGAGCCTCCTCTTAGAATGGGTTAAATTCATATTTTTTGTAATCAGTTTACACACAATACTCCACAATCACAAAGCAAAAAACAGGTGTTTCCAGTGTTTCGTTAATCATTTAACTAAGAGTTCAGTTAAATGTAAATTAAAGTTTTAATTCACGTAACACAAAGACCTTCTAATATTAGTCATTCTAAAAATAACTCAGTAAAGTGTATACACACACACATACACACACACACTTCATTTCTCTTTTGGTTAAATCGATTGATTAAAGTTACTTATGACATGGCATTCTTCCTCTCCGGGTCTTTGATTTACCTATGGAAATAACAGACAAGCATGACTGCAGAGTTCTGTTGTCTGTTGCAAAGCACTTTCCACTCTGAGGTTAAGTGGCTTATCAGTTACTTATATAAATAAAAAAAGAAGAAGAAAGTGCTTTGGAAAACATTTACACAATAAGAGTAAGCAACTTCTGCTGATCTACTAACGATTTACTAAGTGCAATAATGCATTTCAGAAATCCAGCTCATTTTGCTTTTCTTATTACAAGAGCAAAACGAAGTGTTTGTTATGGACTAAATTAAATTCCACATAGTATTTTAGTCACAGAAATTAAGACCCTTCGATTTCCCTGGCACGAGGAATCTTTTCTGTTTCTAATTCCTTCTAAGTAGCTGGTGAACCTGGAAGCCTCTGCATAAGGATTTAGCTTTTTGCTTATGCAGTGAGGGTCACTGCTTCTGACAGCGGAGTAGCTACACTGGCACAAGAACCAGTGGCTGATAACCGTACAGGTGTGTCCACAGACATATTACACTTTCCTGTGCCATTCACCACGGTCAGTATTGGGGTTTATTTCTAAAAATACA
>JAODKL010000001.1:39971300-39994590 GCA_026780765.1 Petrocephalus schoutedeni | reverse complement strand
TAACTTGACGTTGAATATTATAGGCGTCATATAGACACTGGTTCCTTTTTTTGAGCATATATCTAAAACAGTTTATTTGTCGAGTTTGCGCATGTTCAGCACCCAACTGTAAGACAAAGCGGGAAATTCACGCATTATGATAATTATTATAACAAAGCCTTGGTGTGCCTCCTTGCCCATGCACACATACACACCGTCAGCCACTGGCATTAATTCTGTGGGAAACACTGGATATAAATTAAGGATGTAACACTCTGAATTGGAGACCAAAGCTGCGAAACAAGATCCCGCCCCCCAATCCACGGCTACAGATGCAGCCTGTTGAGCTAATATTACAAAAGTCATTTTTTTCATTTAACAGTTAACGGTATAACACATTTTAATCACAAAAATATAATTTCTTCTAAAGTTAGGGAAAGCTGTTTATTTTGTTTTATTTTGTTACATTTGATGAGAATGTATTTGGAATTTGTAACAAAATAGTTTTGTTGTATTTGTGCCCATCTTTGCCTGAGGCGAAAGACAGCAAGATGCTTTATGTAAAACATAGCCACAGAGGTGTTACAGGATATTGAGAGTATTGATTGCAACATTGCCACTGAGTGAGACTCCAGCACCAAATCTGCTGTTCAGAAATGTTGTCATTTCAAAGAAACAATATTGCATTATCTAGACATGAAATGTTAGAAGTAACAAGGTTCTTTTACCGAATGTACTGAATATACTCTGTAGCTATTTGCACATCATTCCAGTCATGAACATGTTTGTGATACTTATGCAATGGGAAAATTTATATACAGGCAGTCCCTGGGTTAGGAATGTCCATCTTACAGACAACTTGTACTTTTTGGACTGCAATGAAACCTATTATATAAAAAATGTGGGTTTAATGCAATGGTTCGTAATAATGAACGCACACGCTACTTTGTGAATTCATGAAAATATTGCACGGCTTGAGCAGTTTGTCAGCTTGAGGTACAATACAGTATCGTATATAATTATGTTTATTATGACTATAATTATTGTTATTATTATATGCAGTATTATAATTTTTCTGACTTATCAACAAATTTCACTTAAGGACTGACTTAGGGAACGGATCTCATTCGTAACCTGGGGACTCCCTGTACAATGAATGAATGAACAATTTGTGAGATCTATTAACCCACCTTCCAGGCAGTTATCCTGTAGAGCAGTGTTTCGCATTCCAGTCTTTAGGGACCTATAGACAGTCCACGTTTTTACCGGGAACTGGGAGGGAGCAAAAATGTGGGGTGGATGTAGGTCCCCCAAGGACCGGATTGAGAAATACTGCCGTGAGGAGTTACGGGGAGGCTTGGAGCCTGTTCCAGGCAGCAAAGGCCACGAGGCCGAGATGACAGTCCATCGTAGTCCACATGCTGTATATACACACTAAGCAAATATGAGATGCCAGTTAGCTTCTTGTCTGCAGGAGGAATGCCATGGCACATGGGAGAATATGCATACTCCACAGACACAGAGATAGGACTGAAATCCTCAACCCGGTTGGTGTGACACAACAGTGCTACCACTGAGCAACCATGCGACCTACCATATGCAAGGTGCCATTTCTAATCATCTGTAAAGTGCTTCTGGAAATGCCATTATTTAGTCATTTGTCTGGACAATTGATTGCATTTTTGGATGGATTTCAGAGGTCAATGGATAACACAGTTTAAGTGTTACCTGGCAGAATATCTTCCTGAATTTACCAGAGAATACAGCTTGGAAAATAATGGTAAATAGTTTTTTTCCCAAATATATTGGGATGATGCTCATAAGAGAATGAAAATTAAAGAGAGATAAAAAAATCTGTAATATTGCCTAAAATAATTATACCAAAATGGCCAGATGCTCATACGACAATGGGAATTTAGAGAAAATAACAGCACCTGTTAACAGTGTTGTTCATATTATTATTGCTAATTGTCAAAACAGTCGGTACAAAAGATTCAAACCCGAAAACTTGTGGCCAGTACTTTACGTGTATTCAGTCACTTGCTTTGGCAGATATCTGTCAGAATTTGGTTCTGTTTCTGTATGGTGATGATGTTTTAGGGAAACATCTACAGGGTGACTCATCATTGAATGTATGATGTGGCAGTTTGGTGGGTTTCCCCTTTGCCTTCTACCTGCTTTGCTCTATGGCTGGAGTTGGGTGTCCACCCTTCCTTTGGGTACTCTGGTTTTAAGGCATTTTAAAATGCCTCTAACACATGTAATCTGGCATGCTTTGCAGCATGTTCTCCTCTCTTATTCCCTGTCCTTCCTGGGGTAGGCTCCAGGCTCCCCATCAACCATGTTCAGGATATGCGAGACATCTTCAATGCAGAACTCGCGATCTGAATTGAATGTATCATATCAGCACAACAAACGTGTATATTTATATAAAATTCTCTGAGAATAATTACATGAGCATCAGTCCTGTTTATTAGCATATGGTTTCTATTTTGCATGCATCTCATTTACAAAACAATTGACTCTTAGCCGTTATACGGAAATGAATTGCGACCTTCGCTGAGAGTAGACTTCATTCATTACGTTGAGAAGTGTAACCTTCGTTCCGGCAGCGGTGTGTTTTCTGCATACATATGAAACAGTACCAGGCGCCAAACAAGTGTGTTATGATGTACACAAGGCCTCCTTCGCAGATGCAGAACACACTTCACGTCATCCGTCTATGAGTAGGTTAGGAACTAGGACTGCATATTAATGCCACATGTCCCCCCCCCCCCCCTTTAAAGGCAGCTAATAGCTTTCTCTGACTTCTGTTGCTAAACTGTTTGTGGCAGCCATGAGATATTTACAAATCCCCTTGTCCCTTGTAATAATCAGTCTCTTTCTTTTTTTTGGGCCTTACATCTCCCATTGCATTTTTGTGCGCTGCCTTCAAAGAAATCTTATAGTTTGTCCAAACGTCAAGAATCTCTAAAGTAATAAAAATAATTGTAGGCTAGATTAGTCGCATTCCTTGGCGACTGGAAAATCAGTTATTTACAGAATATCACTCACCAAAGAAATGTAGCTGGAACAGCTGAATAATAGTGCAACTTTCCTGTATTTTATTGCTGTATTCATTTTATATTCACACATATACATGTATATGAATAGTAGCTCTTGTTTTAATCATACCACAAAGAAAAAAGCTAAGTGGCACCTACGATGATGCTGAAGGTCAGAGAAATGTAACTCGCTTGATTCTGAGAGGGCCATTTTTTCCAGAGTAAATCAATCCCCCTCTCCATTTTATCGCCTGTTTCCTCCTCTGACACATCTATGACATCCGCAAGAGCGGCCTTTCATTCTCTCCTTTACTCCTTGTGGCTAATATAATGGCATGGGGAGGGGGCGGGGATGTTAGCTAGTCTCCTGGAATGACTAACAAACGTACTGCAGGTGACGTAGCAAGTGAGTGAATGTCCTGAAAAGAGATGTGAAAAGGGATCCCATTTACCCCTTAGCTTCTTTTCGGAGTTTAAAGACTGTAGCTTCTCTATGTGTTCCCCTGCCAGGTACATTTACATTACATTGAAGTTAAAGCTCATTCTATGTGATACACCCACCATATGCCTGAAGCCAGACTTTTAACTAAACTTAATACCAAAGTGTCTGCTCATTAAGGCTATGAAAGCCATAAATTGTGAAGTACAGTTCTATTTTTTTTAGTTACATGGGAGAATGTAGAACACACTCAGAAGGACGCCTCGCAAGCATTAGATTGAATTATAGTTTAATTGCCGTACAGTTCTCGATAAAGCTCTGTTTATAGCTGGCTATGCTGTGGAATGTGGCGTGTGCTCTTGCTGTGACACGTGCACCGTTTATTTGCAAACACGCATTGTAGCGGCACATTGGTTCAGATGTATTGTTTTGACTCCATCTGTCAGCACAAAAACAGTGTGGTACAGGGGAGCATAGTGAAAAAACTTCACAGGAGCTCATTACGCATTAGAGACAGGCAACGTAGCTTTTTATGTTGTCGAACTATTGTTTTAACGCATGGTTAGAAAGTCTGAGCTGCAGTCACGGAAAGGCAAATGAAGTATACATATATGCTGCCAAGAGCATCATTAAAAACTCATATTGGCTTGGATTGAATGAACGGAGAGAACTTCCCAGAAGAAGTCTCCGCCTCCCGTCATCAGACCTCACTGATGCGTTGTTGTGTCCGCGGCCTGACAGGCCTGACAGCCGCGGCGGCTGCGGCGGCCGCAGCCACCAACGCCGCCATCGCTGAGGCCATGAAGGTGAAGAAGATCAAGCTGGAAGTCATGAGTAACTACCATGGCGGCAACACCCAGCATGGGGCCGACCCAGAAAACGGGGACCTCAACTCCAGCGCTGGTGAGTTCCCTCCATGTACAGTGACCCTTCTTAGTTACCAATGGCTGACAGTCTAATGATGATAATAAGTCGGTTTCGAGTAGGGGTAATGAATTTCCCATCAGTGACCTGACCGTATCTTTGTTACCTTTGAGTAAATGATTATATGTCTTTCTCAGCATCGTGTTTTGTGTGTGCTAATATGTAAAAGGCACAACACGCCGTCGCTCAGTCCAGATCAATATAGTGACCCCTTTCGTCACAAAATGTGTACATTTGCAGAGTTTCTCCACCTTAAGATGACGCGCGCCGCTCCGATGATATGCGGTGTGCTTGTCATTTTCTGAAGGCTTGTATTGTATTCAGTGGTCATCGGGAATATTTTACATATTTTGAAAACAGGACGGGTCATAAGCAGATTTAACGAGGAAAATGCATGAAGAATGAGGTCAAAATTGAGGCCGGGGGGTCACGGAAATAAAGATAAATGTGAATAAGAATAGCCAGCTATGGCAATGAAGCTAATAAGAAACTGTTTTATCTGTTACAATTTAAATTGTAACCTTGAGCACACAACCTCCTTTCAGAATAATAATTCTAGTAACAGTCACTGAAGGTGCAGAAAGTAGCATTAGCACTCTGAGTAAAATATATGGCTGTGATGCCTTTGCTCCCCATCCACAATCAATTGGATTCTTTTACTTTAATATTTACTTGCACCGATGAGATGCTAGTCTGCATGGTGATAAACAGTCTGCCACTGGCATTTGAAGGTGACCTGTCACTGTGTATGGACAAATCTCTCGCTTGCAGAAATGTACAAAATAAATCATTAGAGCAGGCAGCCTCTCATTCCAGGATTCAAATCACCTTAGATTTATGATTTGAATTAATGCTTCGTTTGGTCAAAGGAATGGTTGCAGAGACAAATGATGTTTGGTACTGAAGCCATCCTGCTATTGATTACTGGATGTCGGGGCAATCTCTTGTTTATATCAAGCAGTCTCCTGTGACAGGGTGGCCGATAGGAGACGCACACATGATAAGGGGGGGGAAATGGCACCAGAGCAGCTCGACGGGCCAGAAGTGGCGGCGAATTTCTCAAAAGCAGCATGTAATTGTAATAGAACGAGAAGTTTTTTTTCTAACCTCAAGCTGTGAACAGATTTCTTACCAATAAAACAAGTATTCATTGTTCTTAAAAAATGCATTGAGCATTGTTTCTAACACCAGTGTTAATGGTTACAAAGCATGATGTAATTAATTGCTTTATTTGTCTATGCATTCTTTGGCAAGCACCATTTCAGTTTTGGTATCTGAATTAGCTAGTTGGAGCCTCTGCGTCAGCACATTATGTCTCTGGTATTTTGGGGCTCTTAATCTCCTGACAGATATAGCCATGACTATACTCACTAGGAACTTTATTTGGCACCAGACCTATTCTGAATGTATTCTCTGTTAACAATACTCAGCGCTGATTACCAGGAAATGAGTTCATGCCTATTTAAAAAAAAATAAAAAAATTCTTTAGACAGCTGCTTCCAGACAAATTACATCTAAAACATGTCTGATGTTGTAAAATAAAATTGATTAATAAAATAAAACGCACATAACTCTCTGGCTAATTTGCTTATGTATTATGTATCGTTCGTGTATCTGGTTAGACAGGGAAGACAATGTAGGCATTACACTTCAGTGTGCTATCTGTCTACTTCCATTAAAAAAAGAAAAGAATGGGGGAAAAAGACTCTGGGCAGATGTGTTTATCTTACACTTTGCTAAAGATACAGAGGCTCCGTGAGAAGGACAGCCTGTGCTGGGCCTGGAAAACTTGTTTTATCTTTGTGTAGATGTAAATTGAATAGCCCAATGCATTAAATATTCAACACAATTACTCCTTCCTGTTTGCATCACTGTTATTAATTATAACAAAAAACAAACCAGCCAGGCCGACTTTGATTTCAATAGCAAAACATCCTGATGGAGGAACAGTTGGATTAAATCAATAGATTGTTATTTGCTCCCTCTTGGATTTTAACTGGGCTTTTAGGAGCGGGGTGGGTTCTTCTGAATGTACACTTTGGATTGTTCCCTAGACTCGCAGGAAATACCATGATTACAGATTACAAACCAAGCAAAACACGTGTGACATTCTGCCTGGGAATGAAATAAAACTGATAAATTCCCTTCCTTTAAATTGACCTGAACCAGAACCTTCATTATAAAGAGGAAAAATAATGTCAAAAACCCCCTTAACAAACACCTGGCTCTTTCAAGAGAAAGGGATTGCTTTGTAAGAGGGCAGAAACGTAGCTGGGACCCTGAGCACAGGAAGGAATGAAGGGGGAAAATCTCCTTTTTTGGCAATTGCATGTTGTTTCGGTTCTGATTCCTTGCCACAGCAACGTTAATGGACCCCAAATCCTCTCTGTAATTAGATGTGGGAATTGCGTGTATCATCAAGCAGATGATGCCGCCATAATGAAACGATTGACGGAAAACTTTTAAGGCTGCGTCAACCCGTTGTTTATCTTCACGTGGCTTTTAAAGAATGCTGACCTCGCAGCCCTCTTACCCCAGGGCCATTGCATGAGGGGGGCATGGGGTGGGGTGGTGGCGGGGGGGGACGGTGGTTCACGTCAGGAGCCTTGACAGGTGTCTCATCTGAGGTAGGAATTAAAATGGAAAGCAGAGCAGAGGTGGGAATGCGTCCCACTCTCCATGGGGTCATCCCGCTAATTCCACCAGGCTTTTTTTTTTTTTTTTTTGTCTGACGAGGCTAAGGCTCAAGAGAGGATTCTGTATTGAGACCACAGCTGTAAGCATGGTGGATCTAATTGGTCCTTATCTGGCTGTCCCATTCATCTTCATTTTTTACCAATTACTGAGAATTATCTGTGTTCTCAGTTGGATATGGGAATTAATCCGTTTTTTTGTTAAGCCGGCGGTACAGTTTCTAGAATCGGTTTCAAATTGTTGGGGTGAAAAAGTCAGGGCAAAAACTCGGGAGAACTACCATCACAAGCTAGAGAGACGGGACAGATAATGAAATGAAGAGCTGTGATTGGGCGGAAGGCAGGGATTTCCGTTACGAATAGTTTGTGTCAGCTGTGCTGTTGGTATTGGATCTTATTTCACAAACAGTCCCTTAACTGAGTACTTTGCTCTAAACGGTGTTGTCTCATTGACTTGTTAAAATCATATTTTCTCCCAAGCAGCGTTTCAGCCATGTGGTTTTACAGTGTGATTATGAGACTCTATTAATAATTGAGACTATATTAATTTTATGAGGCTGTACTCCAAAGGATCTGCTCTGTGATGCATTCTCTATTCGATGATGCATATTCTGTTTTCTTCAAGAGACATGGATGGAATACATTACTCATGGGTATGTAGGGCATCTGGAATATAACTCCACTGTGAGATCGAATGCTAAATAATTTTTAAGTGGCTCTAATATAGCATGCATGACAAGCACACACAGGCATACAATACATGGCGCACATCTCAGCCAAAATAAAAGCATAACATGATATTACTCATTTAATAAAAAGGACCTATATGAAACTTGCCCAATCAACCAGCTTCTGTTACACCTCTGTTACATCTGTTACATCTCCTTGTTTGACTACATTCAATAAGAAAGCTTTCTTAAAATAAAACCCTATAACGGCTGAATTTAGTGAGCATGGGCTCCTGCTCTTTGATAGGGATCTGTTTAGTCACACACTGCACCAGCTGTCATCTCAGCCTGACTACTGTGATTTAATTAGTCTGTTTATGTCCTTTCTAATAATAAATCTTTCTCTGTGGAAGGGCAAATGCGACTCCAGTCTGTCTTTGTTAGCACCAGTGCCACACGCTGCTGGATGTGAAGCGCATATAAAAAGCATGGCCGTCCTGTGCTAATTCTACTGTCACGTAGAGCTGACGGGAAGCTGGGCAGTCAGAAGCCTCAGGCCACTTCATGTCCTTGTGGCTCTCATGAGTCAGAACTGCATTATGGGAAAAGAAACGGAATATCTATTTATTTAAGACCGCGTGTAAGACGTCCGGTCACCTCTCTCACTAAAGCAGCAGGATAAC
This sequence comes from Petrocephalus schoutedeni, assembly GCA_026780765.1. NCBI lineage: Eukaryota > Metazoa > Chordata > Actinopteri > Osteoglossiformes > Mormyridae > Petrocephalus > Petrocephalus schoutedeni. Next base: position 39,986,160 of record JAODKL010000001.1, on the reverse strand, counting down.
AAAATGAGCAAAAACATATCTTGTTTGAAGACTGTTCATCTTTTATTATTCTTCTCTGCCGTTCGGCGTATGCTTTGAAGTTACTTTATAAATACATACTATGATATAATGCAGCACATCACACATATAAAATAAGCAGTTTCCTTTACTGTGTTTTAGCAGAATATTGAGTCTTTGGTGCAATGAATAAAACAAAGATGATGCCAGTCAGAGCCTGAAGAACGAGTGCAAGGCAGAGCCCGGATTTGACAAGACAAGTGCTCCCCCGAGTCTCTGTCTTTGGAGTAGTTCTATTAGTGTGTTGTGCTCATGGGAAGCAGGTGACAGATAAGTAGAGTGCATAGCAAATTTTAATAGAATTTCAAAGATAACTTGATAATCATTTATTTTTAATGAAGCTGAATCCCTCTGCCTCGTTCTTGGTTGTGCCTGCATTTAAGCATCAGCATAAAATTGAATATGCATGATTAAGATTGCGCCAACTACTTATGTACATAAATGCGCACAACTGCAGAAATGTCTTGCCTGAGATTAAACATTACTTCTTTAACGATCCATATCTTGTTCTGTCATCCTTGAATGACAACAGTTTCCAGTGGCGTTACCAATCACTGGCATGCCGTGGTATGTGAAACGCTGTGATGTGAACATATTTACTGCTGTCTTGTTGAGTTGCGTCTGAACAGCGAAACTTGCCAGGTTGCGTGTCATTTCTGATCAGTGTTTAGCCTCGGTTTTCATTAATTGAATAAATGAATCAGGATATTTGCTATGATTCTGTGATGATGTATATGTTCAGCTGTCCTGTTTTGCTCCTATCTGTCAGAATGCATTTACACATGACACTAAGTGACCTTTGAAAGCAAGGAAAAGAGTTACGAGATCAACACAATTTGATGAGACAGTGCCACTTTAAGTTTAAATTTAATATATTTAATGATGACATTGGCAAACAATAAGCTTTTTTTTTTACTAGGGCCATTTTATGTCATTCTATAATCTATAAATGCTTCCCAAGTATTGCTGTCTTTGACAGTAAATTGCATATTACTAGTAACACACAGGAATTATATAACAGTAATGCTGAAAATGAAGTGCATTGCAAGCAGCTTTTTTTATTGGCACATTTGGTTGTTGTATAATATTAAAAACTTTCCCACTCATCGCAAAAGGGATCATCACATGATGCATGCGGGTGACAGATATGTACTGTGACATAATGCTAACCAACAGCAGACAGCTCCAAAGAGCCGGTCGATGTAGCGCTTAGTTGCCGTGCAGACTTTCTAGTAGGCTGACAGCAGAATGCCACATGAAGCCTGTTTGTCATCTTGTCTTTTAAGTTATATTAAATTAGACACATTTTCACTGATATCACTGTGCTCTGCAACACTAGCAGTCTCTTCTGGTAACTAATGACCCACACATTTCTAGAATAATTGTGGAAATTGTCGTACGATTGCACAGCAGTCCGCATTATTTACAGAAAATATTAATGCAGTGCCAAAAATCATTCTGGCTAGCTCAAACTAAGAGAGTTACTGGCACGCCTGTGTACAAAGAAGTAATGTTAGCAATGCAGGTTAGAATAAACACCGTCCAATTTCAGTGTGTGTTCATTGCATTGGCTGTTGATTCAGCTAGAAGAAGCAACAAGAATTGACATACATTTCAATTGAGTGTTTTTCAGAATAACAGATACATACAATATTTCTTTTCTAACCAGGACAGTTAATCAAAAGACTATACAAGATATATTCCCGAAACCTGTTTTACAGAAGTGTATATCGTGATTGATAATAGCATTTAATGTATTTTATGTAAAAGCTTAAGTGGAATGACAACTGGCTGGCATTGACTGAAGGCAATCTTTTTAAAAGGGACTCTTCGCTAAGTATCAGACGAAAATGATGCCCCTGCCCAGTTGCATGTCAAGCCCTGTGTGAGTCTTATTGATCATCCTTGAATACATTGAGCTCTTGATGGAAACAGCTGCTGGTAATGTCCTTTTATTCGCAATGCCGGTCTCAGTGTCTTATTGTGAATGATAAACGATAAATTTGAACTGAAATCAGCTGAGGCTCGCATTAAGGCCTCCAGTTCAGAAAATGTGTTGAAGGTTGGTGTCTCGCTATAGCTGGTGAACTGCAGAAGACTATATTAATCGCACACCAGTTTTACTGGGTTTCATTTTGATGCTTTTCTGTATATATCTTTTGCTGTATATATATCAGAGTCGGTTTTATTGGCCAAATATGTGAGCGCAAACAATGTATAATGTTGCACAAGCTACATAGTCTGTGATTTTCTGATTTCAACAACTAGCAAACAGTATCTTTGCCCTTGACCAAAACAACATCATACCATTAAGCACATGTAACCCCTGTATTGAACTGAACCCAGCCTGACTTTGCATTTCAGAAGTAATTGTCTTTAATCCCAGTTAGTTTTAATGGCTTGCTAATTGCAATCTTAAAATAAGGATGTTTTTAGCCTTTGGTCCAAAGCGATGCTTTATATCAACATGATAAAGCTGATCAATGGAAACCCTGGATGTCTTAGAAGTACAATTTATTTGACTGTTTGTTGCTTACATTTATTTTTGCATGGTAGCTTAATTTGAATATTTTGATTCACACCGCATCTTTATAACCGCGTACTTGGAGCCTGATTATTTTATGTATTTTGTATACTTGCTTATAATTCAGATTTGAATGAATGAATATGAACTAAAGTAACGGATTTGCAAAAGTGGCAGTATGATACAATGACCCCGTTGATTTGTTACTCTTTATCCATCCATCCATGCATGGATGCATCTTCTCACCACTTTTCCCGGTGAGGTCCTGCTTATTCCTTCATAGTTAAAACAGTCGTTTTGATTGAGACATTTTTCAAAGGCCCGTAAGAGAGCTTTCGGATAATACGTGACATCCCTTTCTTTACTAGTCTTCCGATCAAAGTATAAACAATTGTGAGATGATAGTCAAAAATGTTTTTTTCTTTCAGTTCCCAGTCTGCACAGCAAGTATTATTGTTGGAACAAAATCATTAAACCATCTGCTAGGCACAGCTGCCAGGCCTTTCTCTTTTTCCTGAAAGCACGATGCTGTCCATCTTCCTGATCTTTGCTGTTGCAAGATTGTTTTTAATGCCTATCATATACATTGCATAATTACTTTCCCTCATGCCCAGCTTGCATTGTATAGTTATAATTATTCAGCATTGTGTTATTTCCATACATATATGTATATTTGTGCATGTGTGTGTGCGCATGTGAATACACATGTTTGTATTCCTATCTTAGTGAGGTCTGTCCATTAATTTCTATGGGAAAAATACTAATCCCAGTCAAGACACCCTTAACCCCTACCCAGCCCTAACCTTAACCAGAAGTAACCAAACAAATACAAGACTTTTGGCATTTTTACTTTTTTGACTGCATTCACAGGTTTTCAAAAAATGAAGTCTGAAATAGTGAGGACCGGAAAAAATGACCTTACTAGTCACATTTTTTGATTATTTGCGATACTTGTGAAGTCCTTTGGTCCTCATAAGTACAGCAAATCCTGCACACACACACACACACACACACATCTGGTTCATTTAATTATTGTTTAGGCTTATGTCTATTAAATATTTCTCTGTATGTGTTTATCTGTATATGCACAGGTTTTACAGGGATGTATTAGCCTTCGTAATAAAGACAAGATGTTTTTTTTTTATTGTAAGTATAAATAATGAAGCAATAGCTTTGAAGATATATTCAATGGCACCAACACGCTGTAGGTAAGGACTGTACCTGCAACATCAAAGAGCAGTACTTTTGTTTTTATATTCTCTAATGGGCAAAAGAGTTTCCTATCCTTGACTGAGTCTACCATCTGTGAATAAAAACAATTTATGTTACTGCCAGAATGTCAGCTTCTCTGCTATGTTTATTAGAGGCCTGGTACTTTTATATTCAGTAGCATTACTAGTTTAAGTTTAATCTTATTTTTTATCTGGTATCCATTTGTGGTTGCTTTGGTTTAATCATTTTCATATGCACCTATTTATACTAAAACTATAGATAATTGCAGGTTTTACAGCACAGAACTTTGTTGTTGTCATCGATTTCCTTTTGAGTTTATTTTTACCTTTTATTTAACCACTACAAAGTTAGATTTGGATACCATGCTAAAACACTAGTGCTATGTGTGGTCTTACCTTTGTCTGGATAATAAGCCATCACTTTTATGTGTTCCAAAACAGCAATTATTGTTGAGGTTCCTGCTGGTTTACTGTACACACAAGTTGTTGAGGTTCTATAAATAGATACCGGTACATCCTGTGTATATATTTCATGCATGAAATTTTCTCAAAAGTATTCTTCAAAAACATTTACATTATCTCCAGGATATTTACACACCATATCTACATTATAAATTTTCAAGGATTAATCTCCTATTTTGTGTATTTTTTTTCTTTATTCTTATTTTCTTTTTTTTCAGATCAAAGGATTGACTGAAACATGTGCGTCTGACAGCAGCTTTTAAATTGCATTGTTCCGATGACTAAGACTTGCAAACAAAGACAGATAGGCTTAAAACAAGTCATTTAATTAGTGTGGGATCCCAGCTTTGCTTGTAGCAACCAATTATGCATTCCTTTGGCATCTGCTGGTCCTATTTCACTGGGGAAAGCTAATATTTTCTAGTCCTGTCTCTTACAGTATATCTATCTATTTAAAACAATGTAAATGGTGAAGACAGACGGCATCATTAGACAGCTGCTGACAAGTGGAAGGTGTTTTGTCGTTTAAATAGTGGGTTTTTTACTGGAAGGCTAACGGGCAACTTCGGATCAATTACAGCTGCCATCATTGTTTGTTGTGAGTTTGGCCAAGATGTAGAATTCGGCACACAAGTGGCTCGAGAGAGCAGAGCTGTGACCGTAATCTTCTCTCTCTTCTTCTTTCTTCCAAACAAATGATAAATCACTCCGCTGAGGAGATAATGAAGCACCAATGGGGCGATGGTTTCATTGCTGTTCGGGGAAATCTTCCATGCTCTCCAGGAAGAGATGGATCACAATAGAGTTACATCTAGTAGTTTTGAGTCTAGATTTCATTGATACTTTTCATTTCATTTGCTAAAGAAAACTATAGATGTGAATTCCAAAAGTGTCCATCATGTGAAAATATTCTAGGGGTTATACTAAAAAAAATAAGCAATCCAGATATAGTAGAAAAATTGCTCTAAGATCATTCAATGTGTATTATGTAACCTAATACCTAATCACAGATTGTACATGTAGTCTTTGTTTCGATATTTTTTATCAGACATACAAGTGCCCGTAATATTTAAGATAATATAAAATGTCTTATGACAGGATTTGCGGGAAGACCTACAAAGCCAAATCATTTCATGTTGTGGGACCAAACGATACTGTGGGTGAACAGGAGTGGTGGCTTCAGCGAATTGCATTACCTGTCAGCATGTGGTTTCTTGAGTTTGTCAGAGCAGTCCTGCACGCCAACTCAAGCCTACATCATAGTAACAGAGTAAGATGCGGTTTTGTTTTACCGGATGTGCTCAGAAATGACGGCTGGAGGCAAGAGATAATTAGAAGGGCAATGGAACATATATTATTCAAATTCAAACAGGAAACATACAGTACCTATACAGTACCTGTAGTACCTATACAGTACCTGTACAGTACCTATACAGTACCTATAGTTCTCCTGCTTTGGTGGGATAGGAGTTTTGGTTAAAGTCCAGGGAACTTAATTGTCTTTTATCTCGTTACTGATTTCCTAAATCTCTTCCTTGGTGATTAAAAATCAAGCTAAGGTGTTTTTTTTGCACATTTATTGAAAATTATTTCAGGAATATTCTGCATGCTCACTTAAGGATTGCATTGACTGATTAAAACTAGCTGTGGAACTTCTCTTTTCATATATTTATTACTCCCCCATAGTCAGTTTAAAAGCTTTCAGAAATATTACCTGTCTGGTCACACTTGGCATGTGGCATGACAAAATATATTTTTAAAGAACAGTTGTTTAGAAGATCAGTGAGTGTGCCACATTTTGTGGAAATGTGTATTAATGTATTAGACACAATGCAGTTGTTTATAGAGCAACATTTCCCAACCCCATCCTTAGGGACCCACAGAGAGTCCACGTTTTTGCTTCATCTCAGTTCCCTGCCTTACCAGTTCACATTTTTGCTCCCTAACTAGGACCTGGGAGGGAGCAAAAACGTGGACTGCCTGCAGGTTCCCGAAAACCGGATTCGGAAACACTGTTATAGGGAGACTGACAAGAGCAATGTTGGCATCTCATTGATGTTTCCTGCAGATTGCTGTGGTATTCACCCCCAGAAGCATTTGTTTATATCAAATCAAACAGTTCACTTTTTAGCAGAAATTCTAGCCTGACGCGAGCTGTATTCCCCCGAGTTCCTTTTTAATGCTGAACAACATACATATTTGAGGTAATTTACCTGAAGCAAACCTGCAAGACTTCAAAAACAATGTTTACCATTATTAAAACAGCAAATAATTTAACAGGGTTCTATTAAAAAAACAAAACAGCTGAACTAATGTGCTACACAAGGCATATATATAAATAATCAAAGAACACAGCAGCTTAAATTGAGTCTTAATTTAAACAGCCTTTAGTATGAATCATCTATTTGTAATTGAAATTAGTTCTTATATAGACAGCAAATTATGTTGCACAGCCTGCTGTGGTTAAAATGAGAAAACTGGTACTCACATGACTTTTTCAAGCATAACTGCCATCACATTAAGGAAATGGCATCGCGTACAATTGCCAGAAGCCTTGAGATAAATGAACTGCAACAACTGATGCTCTGTAGGTAGGTATTATAAGTTGTATTTAATTTCAAGCAGTGCTTTTCTGATTTTTATGAGATTGTTTTATTGGAGACATTGGGTATTATTGCTTTTACAATAGCATTACATTTTATATAAAATTATAAAATATAAACACAAGAATGTCAGGTCTTTTGCTAATTGCGCAGTCGGTAGTTTCATTTGCATAACAATGTAACATGAAGTTAACAAACAATACTATTTTTCTGACCAGTGTATTTCACAATAAACCGTTATACTGTAGGCAAACATATTTTGTAATTTATGCCATCGTCTGATGTAACTTGTCTGATGTTGCAAAGCCCAACAACAGTAATTCTTACTTGATATCTAGAACTTACTGACTATGCAGGAATAACAAGTTACATTTTATGTATCTTTGCGTTGTTTACTGGTCTTGTTCAGTTCAGGTTCTAATGGTTTATGTTTTATATGTGCTTTTCATTAGTGTGTGTTTTGCTGGGGTAGAAGTGGAGTAGAAGTCAGAAGTGCAGATTATAATAATAACAAACTCTCTCGAAAAAGATCTTCAGAAACAGACAAAGAAAAGGGAGAACACTAAAACCAATTCTCTGAAAAGTAGCTTTGAATGATTTTGGAGTGTTGCCAATTCTGGTCAAAACACCTATTATCGCAGGGGCTTGTAATAGGCTCTCCATCTGCACACTCAATGACATGGCCCTATACTAATCTTGCACAAACACTTGGGCCCCTTTCAGTTGGAAAAGTGCATTACTTGCAGGATGCTTTAAAATTCAGCTTGTACAAGTATTGACATTTTGTTGAATCGTCGGACGTAATGCCATTGTATTTATGAGGGAGCAACATGGCGTCACATTAATCCACAGGTATATTTTGTTAGTTTGTTTGTCTACGTTGGGATAGACTTTGCGCAGAATTTTTGGCAGCAGAGCTGTAGCACCTGCTAACAGACGATAAAGACAATTTCAGATCGGAAAAATTCTGTTTGTCGGTATGCGTTTGCGAGTGTCCGTGTCAGCTTTCCTATAAAGCGCTCAAAAAAATCTTTGTGTTGCTCTGTCAAAGGCTGGTTTTCAGCCAGCCTAGCTTTTGTGTGTCTTTGAATGCTAGCTATATTCTTAACGACTCGCTCAATTTGCTCCTCGCGGTGCTGTAGGTGTTCTGCGCTCACACTGCTCCTGTGCTAGCTTTTAATTGAGTCCAGTCGCTCGAGTTGTAATTGATTCAAAATCTCGGTTCTACAATGGGCACCATTACAAGGTGGTGCTTGGCATCCTTTCCTTTAATCTCCTTCCCTTTTTATGTTTCGGAATTTGTTCCTCTGTTAATTTGCATGCTATCTTTCTCATGGAAATCGACGTTTTTTTTTTTTCCAAGGGAAAAATAAGAAAGATAAGTAGCTTGTGCTACATTTCTCGAAACGCACACTCCTTTATTTTTGTAAAAAAAAGGCTTCATAACTGAGATCTGCCTGCCCACCGTCTGCTGATATGCCATTGAAAGGCACAGCTGAACTGTTCTGTCTTTCGCCTCAGTGCTTTTTCCTGTTTACTCTCAGCCGAAAATATCAACAAAAGGGGCTCAATCGACTTCAGGAGTAAAAAATAAGTTTCTCTTTTGAGGATTCGAGTGGCAAACACCAAGATGCTCTTGGCCGCTTTTGATCCCTAAAGTTCAAAGTCGATAGAGAGCAAGAGTGCAGTTTCAATGTGGGGTGGACAACTGGCAGTGACCTTATTCATACGAGCTTGTCCTTTGAAAGGTTTTTTTTTTTTTCTTTGCTCATTCATATAGATTTATAAAGATTTTCTACTCATAAAACATTCTTCTATGTAATTACTGTGTTATCTGAGTCAAAATTGACTCTCGAATCCTAATATTGGAATCAAAAAATCAACAAAGCATGTTTATTAGAGTTTACAGACAAGAATTCTCTTTCACAGCTCATTGTACATTTCTGCATTTTAATCACTTTATGATTTGGTTATTTTCATATATACATCAAAATTTGAATATATAGATTAATAATGATCAGCATATTTGAGTTTCCTGCAGTTCTTTTTTGTTATTTATTAAATATGTGTATATTATTATCAGGTTTTATAACAATTTGTGTGGTATTCTTTGTCTTAGTAATTATTTTCACGTTGAGGTTTTTGATAACTTTGAAAATATGTATAGTTTTTTTTTGTTGATAGTTTTGGAAATCTTAATATACGTAAAACATATTTTAAGTCACTACAATTTTTTGAAAGTGGAAAATGTTTTCAACTCCCTGCAGATTCCATTCTTGTGACTAATTGTTTCAAATCCCTTATAGGTTTAGAGCTTCCCTTCATGATGATGCCCCACCCCCTGATTCCTGTTAGCCTGCCCCCAGCATCCGTTACCATGGCAATGAGTCAGATGAACCACCTCAGCACCATTGCCAATATGGCTGCAGCCGCGCATGTGCAGAGCATACCGTCGCGAATGGTGACTTCCGTCATAAAGGTAGCAGAATGTTGCATTTTGTTCAGATCACCCAGGACAATAGTGCACTTTAAAACAAAATAACCATCAGCTAAGGTCAGTATAGGATAGTGTTATCATTATTTTTTATTTTGTACTTTAATTGTATATTTAGCAATAAGTAACAGAGCTAAGTTTTGTAGATGTTATACATATTACTGGCAAATTAATCTGACTATCAGCCAGTATACCAACCTAAACCTTTTTTTTTTCCAGGTATTTAGTGGGGAGTTATTTAGTGGGGTTTATCACACTTGACTGAAGGGGAAAATGTTAATGTCAAAATTATTAAAGAAAAGAACACAGAAAAAGCTTCATTGGTAGTATCAGAGGCTGGTGCTTCGGGTGACCATGCATCTTTGCCTGCCTGTCAGGAGCGAGTGCCTGACAGTCCCTCTCCTGCGCCATCTCTGGAAGACGGGAGGAGGCCAGGAAGTCACCCATCATCTCACCGGAGCAGCAGTGTGTCCAGCTCCCCGGCACGCACAGAGAGCTCCTCGGACCGAATCCGTGAGTCCTCCCCCTCCTGACCTTTCAAAAGTGTAAGAGCTTTGCTGGATATTCCGAAGCACCTTTAGGACAAAGGCAGCAAAAAGAAGAAAAAAAAACCTTTTAGGAAAATGAGTCACCCCCTTTTTGAACTTTGCCATGACCGTAGACTTGCCTTATTGTACGTTTTTTGTATGGCGCAGTACTATGATTTCTAGCCATTGAAAAAAGTTCAATGGGAAATACAATTATCCGGTTACCAATGATTCAATGCTCACTCTTAATGGTATAAATAGCCAAGATCTCTAGAAAAGAGCCCATTTTTTCACTATATCAATGTATTTTTTGTATTCCTCTAAAGCCATACACCAGAATGGACTCTCAATGAACCAGACTCTTCTGGGAATGTCTCCAAACATACTGCCAGGACCAAAGGAGGGAGACCTTGCTACTCATGACATGGGGCAAGAAGCCAAAAGAATACATACCGAAAAAGGTCAGTTTCCCCTTTTTTTAACTTCCTAATTGTGTTCAAGATCAATTGTGCAATTTTCATATAAGTTCCTGTTAAAGCAGAAGATATTCAAGATGAACGTAATGACCCGATCTGTCCCTAATGCAAATAAAATGTTAAATGGTCATTTTAAGCTCAAATGTTGGCCGTTTTTGCTCCAAAAGAAGCCCAGGTGTCCTTAAAATGGCCCTTTTATAATCGAACTATAGAACAGTGATGTAATGGCCTATGTTGCATTGAATGAAATAGGAATGTGGGTTTGTGGTAGAAGCTTAACTAGTTATTGTCCTTGAACCAGTACTTGTTTTCTTTCTGAAGAACCATATAAACCACAAACAGGCTGTTAGCTGCATCTGTAATGTGCTCATTTCAGTCACCGCGTAGAACATAATTCTGAATGTTCTGCTTGTATTCATATTTCAGAAAATGTAACCTTGGGGCAGTTCAAATGTAATGGTTAAATGGTACAACAAAATGCCATGACTTTTTATTAAAGGTAGATGTACCCACTAGAGCAGAAGAGACCATGCATATACTGTACCAGAAAGAAAGATCATTTTATGCATTAGATCAAAAACTCCTCTAAGCTGGGGACTACAATAAAAAGAATTCAGAGTAAAAGCAAAATCAAGACAATGAATGCATCTTTGCACATTTCAGCATCAAAAGACACATATCTCAGACCCCTTTGAATTGTCAAAAAATGATTTGTTCAAATCAGCTGCTCTGAAAGTGAGATTTCAGTTGAACCAACCAATGATATTCCAAGAATGTGGAAAAAAAAGCTGTGTTTTCAGGTGATTTCAGTAATCACCATTATCATTTAGATCACACCAGCCTAATATGTCACTCAGACTGTTTGGAATTCAGGGCCCTCCAATGTGTGCACCAAAGGTCTCGGGCTTTGGAAAACATTTTTATAAAATAATCCATTAATGCAGAGGAGTGCAACTAAATTAGATAGCAATTTGCTGAGCATGAATTAATGAACAGAGCTTCTCCCTGCTCCCAGAGTTGTAATTTTCATAATAACCTCAGACCTTTATTTGGCAGGTTGTTTAGCTTTTTTAGTTTGAAGGTTTTCATTAGTCTAATGAGGACTGTGCAAGGGCGAGCAGTCAGCACAATTTACATGAGGAAGCTATCATAATAAATGAGGCAATTTGAATAACACGCACAGGTTTATGCAGCGAGATAAGAGAGATTGTACAGTGAGATCTTGAGGTAACCAATACATTAGACCAGCTAATAACCAAAGTAATCCCAATAAAAGCCTTAAGTGAAGGAAGTAAAATTAATGATATATATATTGAACTGTAATGATATGATACATGAGGCATTGGATTAATAAAATAAATGTGTCCCATTGTTAAAGAGGGTCATACAATTCTGCCTTTGTTTATGAGAGCAATTTTAATTAGGGTTGCTCATCGGATCAGTTTGTTTAGACAAATTATATTACATTTCAATGGTTTAATGATATTTCTCCACTTGTTTGAGCTTTATAGTCTTGCCGGAGCATTAAATTAATTTTATGCATTATACATTTCAATGCAGTGGATAGTGTGAATACACATTCTCTTGCATTACTCATATCGCAGCATGCAAAGTAGAAACGATGGCACCACACTGGCTATTCAGAGCTGTATTCTAGGCAGTTTGATCTTTTTTGCTTGACTTTCATTTTTTTTTTCTTTTTTGATCAAAGGCAAAGTCTTGTAGTAACTTGAGTAGCACTATACTACACAATCATATGGCCACCTTTGAGCCGTTTTTTTTAATGTTATACACAAAGATGGAAATTATGTATCAGAGATATACAACCAATTAAATATGTTTCGTCAGTTGCCATATTATTTATCTTTTCACATTTACTAGAATCAACTGTGAGTTTATGTGTTTAATTTTGTTTTATTTTGAATGTGTGATTTAAGGAATTACGGCAGCTTTTTCCTGACCCTCAGCGTGTGCAAAGGCTAAAAGCCCTGTCATAGACTAATGTCTGGGGATTGACCTTTGACACTAAGCATTTCCTTGACATGAAAAATGCATAAAATCAAATTATATAAGCCCAGAGCACAAGATGGTTCTGTTGCAATTTATGACATTTTTTTCTTAGCAGTGATAGTAATACACAATACCTAGTTATTGCCAGTTTTCACTTTATCCGTCTTTATGTCTTCTCTTTTCTAACTGAAACACCATGATTAGACTGGTCAATAAAACATTGATTATCCCGAAGTGCTATAGCCGGAGACCTAAGAGACAATAAGTAATCAGGTGGTTCTTTTAAGTACACGAGAGCTGGGTGGCAGTTATGTGAGTGATGGGGTCTGGAAGCAGCACAGACTCCAAGCAAACACGTCAAGTAGAGGGTCGGCTGTCAACATATGTGTTCAATTACGGTCATACAGCGCATTTCAGTGGTCTCGCTCCACCTCATGATATACCAGGAAATGGAGAAGCTATAAGATTATAAGCAAAATTTTTTGTAGCGTCAAAAACTGTTGGCTGTTTCCGCGCTTTGGAAGTGCCAACCATCAGGTTACGCTCGAGATCTGTTCCTTAAGTTTGTTTTCAAACTGAATTTGTAGGGAAGTCGGAAGAATAATAATGCATTACGTAATCATAATAATATTTATGCAGTAATAAACGTAACTACATACAGTATTGTACTGTAGCTCTAGGCAACAAACCCCCAAAGCCGCACAGTGTTTTCACGACTGTCATGGAATTGTGCGTGCATTATTTATTCCGAACCATCGTATTTAATCCGAAATTTGAATATAATAGGCAGTCCATTTGTACGTACGAGTTGTCTGGACGTTCTTAACCCAGAGACTGCATGTACATACTGTAACAATTGTTTTTGAGTTTTGCAAATAGACAACTTAAACAGAAAAAAGGACTGGAAAACATTGTTGTTACCCAGTCATCCATCTTCCATCTATCCATTGATCCATCCATTTATCTATCTATTCATCCATTATTTTCTATAAGCACTTACCTAGCACAGGATTGTGGTTACCCTGGAAACCCAGGTCACAAGGCAGGGAACACCCTGGATGGGATGCCAGTCCATCGCAAGGCACATGCTATGGCCAGTTCACCTAAGTTACGCGCCTTCATTGATTTGCTTTTACTGTGATTAAGCATTGTGCTCGGGGTAACAACGCTATAGCTACTAAGTGCCCGTCATTCTTGGCATTTTTGGAAAATTACTTTTTTTATAAACCCCAGGCTAGCTGTATGGACAACAAATGTGTAAAAAGCTCTGAATGCAATAAAAGACCTTGGGGAGAAGGATCTGCTTTAAAACGTAAATGGCCAAATGAAACCAATGGATTATGGGTGTCACTGAGCTTACCATGTGACTTGTCTAAAACATTCTCTGATGTAGCTTTTGAACCACTGGTTATGTAGCTTTGTTACATTTTCTGACAGTTCACAAGAAAAGAGATAGGCTGAACAGAGAAAAGGCTGAACACTGATCAAACACAACTGAAATGTCACATGGTTACTTTTTTTACTCTAATGTTAAAATAATAGTCTTTAATCTTTTGTGCTGGAAGCGATTCAGTGGATTCAGAATTTCTGAGTATTATAGCTGTAATATATGTCTTTCATAATCAACAGCTGAAAACACTCTGAAATAATATATTTTAACGAAGAATGATTTTGGGGAAAAGGTTTAATTACAGCATGCAAAATAATAATTCTGTTTTTAGATTAATCAAATCCAGCATCTATGTAACAAATATTGCTGATGATGCGAGACTCCTGGACAGCAGAATTCATTTAGATTTGGGCTTCCTGAACATTCCAGCACATGACATTGCCAAGTCCTAATCACATTTTACAAAAAGGATGCTTTTAGGAATGTTGAAAAGTGAGAGGTTCTTTTTAATCTTTGAAATGCCTTGAATGTGACAGAATGATTTCTCCTGGCAAGATGTAAGGGCTCGGAAAGAGGGTTAAATATGCTGTGGTCAGCTAAGTGTTTCTGGTGTTCAGGGAGTAAATTTAATTATGCATTATCATTCTTTGGTGAAGGTGAAACTTACTCCTCTGCCAGAAAACACTTGCCTTTTTCATGCGTTTGAGGAAACTGCTATAGGGTACTGCAACATCTGCTGTCATCAAAATATAAACGATCTGATTCACATAAATATGATATTCTTTAAATAATGTATCTGACCTGCTGTAAGTAATTTTGTTGCTATGACTGTAGATCATGAGGACGTGCTTACGTAGATCATGTAGATCATAGAGACCTGTGAGCTTCTGCTAATGTCTCATATATTTATCAAATACTGTGACCCTAATGCATTAGCAAATGCAGTTTGATAAACACTAACATCAGTTAAATTTTTACAGCTGTCACACTTCATTCCTCTTCAAGACGTCTTTAAGTGTTAGCTGTGTAGGCCTCTTGCTCAGATCCTGCTTTGAGAGGAGAGATGTGTTAGCCAGCAGCCCATT
>JAODKL010000001.1:39942637-39969449 GCA_026780765.1 Petrocephalus schoutedeni | reverse complement strand
TCCAGTGTGCAACGCTATACAGCATATAAATGAACCATTTAGTACACACCCAATGGTTTAATACGCACATGTGAACCACAGTATTATGAGATGCCTGTCATTTTCCGGTGCATACTGGCATGAATATAAGATGGTTTTGTTCCCAAAAAAATATATATTTCGGGGGCTTGAATTTAAACGTCCGCCTCATGCCTAAAGGTAGGGTTAGTATACAGTCAACGTTGTTTCAGCAATATGACATTGTACGAAAGGTGATCCCACCCACTGTTGATAATCAGCTGACATAATTTGACGCCATGGGGCTGGTCAGCAGCCACCATGTTTTATACCACACCACGCTTATCTTAAGATGGTGCAAAATAATATGTGTATTCATATATTTGGTAATTGTAAATTCATAACTGTGTAATGTTTGCCTTGGAATACGTGCACTTCGTTAGTGTTTAACCGTAACATATATAAGACATCACAATGTGTCACATCACATGACCTGGCCACCTGACTTAGACTGGGTAGAATTGCTTTTGGAGGAGTTTGTCCAGAGAGTGAAGAAATAACGGCCAATGAGTGCTCAGCATGTACAGTATGTGGGCCCTCTTTCATGACAGCTGGGAAAGCATCTCAGGAGGCCACCTCATGAAAGTGGCGTAGAGGAGACAGTAAGATCAGTATGTCCCTGGAGCAATTACTCAGGGGCCCAATGGCAGTGTCACTTTGCCAACCATGGGATTTGAACTAACAAGCATCGCAGTCCTTACCCACAAAGCTGCCGAACAAGTTCTTATTTTCCTTTTGTTTGGTCAGTGCATAATTCCATACAGTATATGTTATTTTATAATTATTCTAAAACGTAGAGAATAACACAAATACTTTCTATTGGAAGGTGTGTCCAAACTTTTGCCTGGGACTGTATATACACACAGTCAAAGCAAATGTTTATGGGTATTTATCTTGATAGTACCCCGCGACCCTGAACGGATAAGCGGGTTGGAAAATGGATGGATGGATCTTGATAGTAAGTGTATATTTGCTTATTTGCTAACATTAATTGAATCCATGCACACATTTGTGCTGGTTTTGCTATACTTGTGAGGACCAAAGGAAAGCAAATCCACACACCTTGTGAGGACTGGAGGCTAGGCCTCACAAGACAAAACGCCAAATTCTTGTGATTTGCTTGGCCACTTACGGGATTTGCCCATAGACATGAATGGACAGCCGTCATAAGTATAGGAATACCAACAGGTGTGGGTGTGTGTGTGGGTGTGTGTTTGTGTGGGTGTATGTATAGATATTTTTTTTCCCAAAACTTATCTTACTTTTAATACCCCCTCTTTCACCTCTAAACTAATGTGAATAACACCAGGGTTAATTTGTTTCCTGTATGAAAATTAAAATGCTTGAAAGGTGGAAAGAGTAATATGAATTTGTCTTTAATATATATGTCAAGTTTTACATCAAATAAAAAAGATGGTAGGCGTGGAAAATGTATTGCTTTAGTGTGTCTTGCCTTATGTGAATTTATGTATAGAAATATATTGAATTGTCCTAATCAACAGCATGATCAATTATTCTAGTTACTTCTATGAGGTCAATGGGGTATATACGCTCCCACTGATATTACAAAACAGCAAACCATATATGTATTACACAAGTAAGTGTTAACACAGTGTTATTGTATCAGACTGGAATTAACAATAATAACTGTTAAAAATATTGCTGACAATCTCAAACATTTTTCACTAACCATATTGCCAGAAAAATAGGTGTTAAGATTGTGTTAGGCTTTTCTGTCTAATTTTTAGGTGTGAATTATGCTGAGCTCACAAAAAGCGTATCCTAGAATAGACATGTTGAACACCTTTAGATGAGTTGAAAGTAACTTGCATGGGTTCTCTTTAAATATGTGTTATAAGAGAATTCCTGTTATAACATAGATTGTCGATATGTTATGCTGAATATGCCATGAGCAAGAGATTTTGAATATCCTTAGTATCAAGGCTATGATGGTTTATTCATGAAAACACTTTTGTTTGTTTATATGTTTGTTTATATTTTTCGATTCGTTTTTGTTTTCTGTTGAAGCGGTTTGGAATTCCTTTTTGAGTATGTGCTTTCTCCCCCCTCTTCAAAGATCTCATGCTGCTAACATACCATTTAGACTATTTCCTAAAGGTGAGCTGAACTACTGCAGGTACGGTGCCAGCAAAGAGCAGGGATAGTGTTTCAAATATATTGATGCGGTACCAAAATATAGCGAAATTCTCACTTGGTTGCAGCCAGGAGTTAACAGCATTAACAGCAGTAGACTATTAAATCATCTGTATTGCCATTTAAATTTTTAATTAGTTCTTAAAATTACTGAATCTTGTAGAATGTTGAACATCTGCCCTTCTGCGTGTGCACACTGTTTGGAACACATTTTGCTGTATGTTTTTGTGACAAAGCACTATGAAGGTAATTTAGAATTCAGTATGCAAAATAATAAATAAAATGGCAATTTGCCCAGTTGGGTGTCACTAAAGGTTGACTCTTTCTGCATTTATATGTGTTTCTTTGTTTGTTTTTTATGAACATGCCCGTTAAGTAGTTGAATTACTGTAGGACCTGATTGTATAAATTTGTTTGTGTGCAAATACTACTATTGCCGTAAGGCCATATCCTGATAATTATTTAATTGCTCAGCTGATGTTTTACAATTTTGCCCATTTATGTAGCTGTGTATCGTTTTGGACAAAAGTATCTGCTAAAAAAGTGAATATGAATGGATATGCAATGTAACAAATTGAATTTAGTACTCTTTAAAAAGGGGCCATCTTCTAAGACTTGAGCCAGCAACCTCCTGAAATCAAATTAATTGCATATCTTTAAGCGTTTTGCGAAAGGCTGTGTGTGAGTTGTAGGCTGTGTTTGAATATTGGCTCATTACCAAGCATTTGATAAAAATTGCCGATATTTCTTTCAGGTTCATGCACAATCTTTGTAGTGGTTTAAACAGTATCACTTAAAGGTATGCGTTGCCCCGTTCATATCACGCAGCAAACTCGCACCTAACTTGAGGACAATATGAGTCAAACCGTTCAAACCCTCTGTTTTAATTTTAATGTGGCAGATAGCCTTTTATGATCTTTAGCTATGACGTAAATCACGCCTAATAAAAAGGAGAATGAGTGGAGACTATAGCGCTACTTGATGAAGACCCTGTCCATGCCTTGCTGCAGCTACCATCTCTGTGATGTGTGTGATGTGTGAAGCCTTCTGCGTCCATTTGGTTCACCTTGACTTTGCGGCGGCAGACAGAATCCTCGCTAACCCCGGCTTGTCAATTAGGTGTTTAAAGATTAATCTCTTTAACTGGAAAAAAAAAACAACCATGCCAGCTTTCTTCCATCTCTAAATGGAGTGTTATTAATTCTAGCAGCGCGAAGCTAGTGTTATGAATAATGTTATCAAAACAGATTTCCACACATTTAACATTTTGCCGGGTTAAAAACCCTTAAGTATATTTATGGCTCGGAACTAGGGGTGAATGGATTTGCACCAACAGGCTGTAAGGTGGAAGTCACCCAGGGCTTCTAACCTTGCTGTTTTATAGTAATAGCCATATTTTCTAATTCCCTCCTTTTTTGTTTCAGACCTGATAAAAACATTCAGCTAACAGTAGGATACTGAGTACATGTTCTCTATAGGATTGTAAACCAAAATCCATGTCTGGCCATCCAACAGAATGCATTAGCTGTGGTCTTGTCAAAAATATAAAACATGCTACGTATCGTTATATGTGTCTATCACCTCTTTCCATTCTGTGTGTGTTTGGATATAAATTTCAGTAGATGGGTATGTGGTATAATGAATACTAAATACCTGATCCATATTTTTACAAGGTTCGCTTCTAGGGTGTGTTTCAAAGTGGCTGCATTGGGAAACAAAAGCTGTGTTTTATGTAGTCATCACAGCCAGTCACACAATCCTCTAAACCTCAATGGAGCAGTAATGACATGCACTCTGCATTTATTACATTGGGGAAGAGGGAAACACTGACTTTCAACAAATGAACATTCTGACCTTTGTGCAATAAAGATGACACGGGCGATTTAGAAATGTAAGGTATCTTGTCCTTGAATGCAAGGTGCAAGTGGCATTTTGCCTACAAAATTGAAGGTAAGCACGTCATTCAGGTGAATTGGCTTATTGTCGTCCATTCGAGTGTCTTTTAGTGCTCCCATTTTTTATTTGAAAGAAACTAAGAAATAGAAAGGATTAACTAAACAGTATCAGTATCTGTCTTTGTGTTCTTTTTAGAATTTAAACAGATCATGCTAAAGTGTCTTAATAAGCAGTTAGTATAACACGTTTAAATTTCACTTAATTTTTTAGATTTTCCTCATTTTATTTGGCTGTGCTTTGATGTGTGATTGATATGTATGATAAGGTGTTGTACTAAGTGGTCAGTGCGATTGATTTTTATATATAAAGGTGATTTCGGCTTCATGATGTAATTGCTTGCAGTCTGCATGAATGGGCCGTGTATGAATATGTTCCAGGGGTCCAAACCAGCCAACCGCTGTGCTTCCCCTGTTCTGCCCAGATATCTGCAAGCCTGCTGTACTTGAGAACACGTTTCACTTTATTAGAGCAAAGCAAAGGAATCATTACAGCATTTCAAAAGAGAGTGCTGTGACACACTGAACTGGTTATTAATGGAGAGGCCCTGCCACAGGGCAGTTGAAATTTAATGATATCCCACTAGAAAATATGTGCATGTCGCTCTCCAAAAAGTCATGCTAAATGTCAGCTTTTTAAAGTCCCTGGTGCTAATTTTATGCCTCTGCACAGTGATGTTTTTGAAAGCGTTTGGGGGGAAACTCGGACCACTGGCTATACCGATTATCCATCTCACCTTCTCTCCTCTCTGCAAATGGGTTTGTGCAGCAAGCGATTTAATCTCTAAATGTAAGGAACATTACGGGAGGGGAAAAAAAAAATGCTGTTTTTTATTTTTTATTTTCTTATAAAGATAAGACAGCCCTTGTTCTGGGCCAAAGCTGCTTAACCATTTGACTTTGAGTTAGACTATTATCTCTGCAGGGTCCATAACATATTTGTTCTCTTTCTACATGTTATATTCATATTATATTACTCATTATATGCTATAACAAAGTTTTGCAATAGAAATCATTACCAAATGTCCTTTGTAAAGAGGACTCATAATTCTTTTCCTGGCTTCCCTCATGAATCCCAGCCAGCCCCTTAAATATACACACTGATGTAGTTTATGATATTGCCATACGTGCCTAAATTGCATTTTAAATAATACTATTGCCATGCATTTAATGGGTGCATCTGAAATGCGATCTTAGGAAATTGAATTTAAACAATCGCGTCGTTTAGAATTAAGCGCCGAGTGGACGATAGCTCTTGGAACAGTTTGACGTTGGAATGATTATCTTTTTATTCCTAAGTTATGGATCTTCTTGCGGACAAATATGAGCCGTGTGACGCCGTGTTCTGCTGCGGCCTGGAAAGGTCATAAGTGCCACGTTCGGAACCGGCATCTTGGCCGAAGTGGCAGGTCGAACGGAATTTAATTGTCTGCCGTGAGGGCTGCCCCACTTTGTCGAGAGTTAAACTGACATCCTCCAGGTTTTAACGTTCAATTCACCTGCTGGGAGGAACACAAGTTTCGCAAGGGCATAGGCTCCACCTGTCAATATATCACAACGACGGCCGGAGCGCTGCCCTGTTCGCCTCCTTTTGCCCCGCCGAGAGGCTCTCTTTCTGTCGGGAGTCCTGGCTGATGGTGTGTTGAAGGTCTACAGGAGGCAGCTCTATCCTACGGCTCCGGCGCCTTCAAACATGGAACCGGCCCGGAAGCTCCTCTGGGACCGAGATTCAAACACGGCAACTGGAAACATATGGCATATTCTGAGCAGACAAGGTCAATTGCAGTTATTTATTGGAAGAATTTTTATTCTTTGTTTTTTTTTTTTCCCACTTCATCACAAAAAGGGCTCCTGTCATATAACTTTCTGAAAGTTAATTACTGTTCTTTCATTACCGGTTAGTTAACACGACATGTCAGAGATTCCACTATGTCTGAGACCTTTTTTGTTTTTTTAGTTCTTACTGTTGATCTTCCCTCTATATTGTAGACAAAAGCATCATACCGTACAAATTTAATAATATGTAGACTGGTGATGAGTCAAGATCCCTTTGTGTGATTTTTTTTTCCATCTATGGTTTGTTGTCAAATCATGTCCTAAGTCCCTGTTTTAGCGGCACAACACATAATAAGGACAGAGAAAATTAACTGGAAAAGCGATTTATCACAGCTAGTACACTGTCAAGGACTGAAGGAGCGGGAGAGAGGAGGAGGCATTATTTAAAATTATGGCATTTCATTCTGAGCACGCTGTATTTACGGTGCCCCATTTTTATTTGTGGTTCCTATTATCTGGTAAAACAGTTGCATGTGAAATGTTGTCTGTGGCACAGCTGACCTGAAAGGATGTCATAAGTATTTCTCAGTGTAACACAAGGGGCCGTCACATCTGCTGTTGGCAGCCCCTATGGAGGAATATTACCTAGAAACGGGGCATTCAGTTCCACTGCCTCCATCACTTCAGTGTCTGTCATTATAATTAAGCTGAAGTCAATGATTCTGGACCATTTGTGAGAAAACACCTAAATTCACTCTAGTGTTGAGAGTCCATTCAACAGTCAACGAAGGTCACTCTGGAACAGCTTTGGTATAAATTAAATATTGTTAAAAATGCTAATTTATTGTGAAGTTGCACAGCCAAATTTTGAGGGTACTACTGTTTTTTTTGTATTATTAATGTACACCATCATGTCAGTTCTTATATGTTGTTCATTTAATTGCTTTTTTGCTCTTGGTACCCGTATGACATTTTTATTTCGGCACGTTAAATCTCTCGATCAGTGCAGTGAGAGGAAACCATTGTTCTGTTTCAAACCCATATGACAGATTGTAATTCACTTGAATGTTTTTAATCATCAACAAATCTGTGATCCAGCATCTTGTTTAGAAACGGTGCCCTGCTGGGTTTACATCAGCCCTGTATTAAACCAGCCATTCATGATCATTGTCAAAGCAAAGTAAAGGACGCAATGCTTATAAGTCGACAGTCGTCCTCTGCAAACAATCTGCAGGGTTATTTTCTTTTTTCCCCTTGGTGCCAACTGATTCCTGGTTTAGTTATGATAAGTAGCAGGAGCAATCATGTAGAAAAAGGCTGGACCAACTTAGAACTCTGAAACGTTACTCCAAACTAAATGACGCTCTGTATAATGAGAGTCATGCATTTACATAACACATTTTAGTCAAGCACCTCAAAGCACCTAACAATGAGGCCAGGACCAGATATTATTCCCTGCCAGCTTGTAGCATTTATCTGGGAGACTCTTCTGCACTTTGTTTTTTCTGCAGCCGTGAGTTGTTGGTTTATACTCTGGCAAAGGTTTTATTCCATAAAAAGGTTGGAAGATGGATGGATGGATGGAAAAAAATGCATTTATTTGCTTATTTATTTTCTTAAGCTTCTTTTTGTTAACTTGTAACATTTAAGCTTTTTTCCGCTTTTATTATAATAATATTCGACTTCTAGCACAGATAGGCATTATTGTGTGTCACCTGCATTTGCAAAGCGTAAAGTGCAGTCAGATGAAATATGGACACCAACAGTAAATAATAATAGATGTTTGCCATCCTGATCTTAGCTTGAAATACTGGGATCCGTCAGCAGTATGTGCCATTGGAGTTTCAGTACTTCAGCTCAACTGCTGCTGTATGAGGGACTAACTTACAAAATGTATATTTTACCTAAAGAGTGATTGCGCAGAACATGAATAATCTGTTTCATTATTATGAGATCAGATTGCTGTTTACTGTGCTTAATATATCAATGACTAATGTACTGCTTGATGAAAGATGAAGGACTTTAATATGTATATAGCTTTAAGCAGTATGTATTTATATACGCCTGTGTATGCCTGCGCGTGTGTGTAATTTGGCATGTTTCTCTTTTCTGTAGCACAAATCAAATAACAAGGTAGAAGCTGATAATAAAGTATAATGTTTCAGAAGCTGAAATTGTTGCTCTGTAGCACGACACCATGGCTCCTTTCCTGTGTAACCGACTCGATTTAATGGAGCCAAAACTAAACATGTTGTGTTATCTTAATTAATCATCTTGAGTCAACTAGACCTGGTGCTCTCGGAGGATCACTACTGCATATATTCACCTTCGTTGAATCCAGAAATCGCAAAACTCTAATAGCAGTTGCCTAATATTCAACTGTTGGTTAGTTCCTGTTTCCAGGGCATTTGCAGATGCTGTAGATAATCTCTAATGTTTTTCCTCAATCTGCTCTGGAGATGGATGAAATAAATACTTTAAACTAATTAATGTAAGACCAGCTGTTACCAAGACTTGGCAACCATTAGTGAAAATTGATGGGGGTTGTGGGACTGCCCGACTTGTCTTTTATTTGTGTATAATTTAGACCACTGTGTAAACAGACATAAATGCTGCATGAGACTGGATTGCACATATTGTGTAGGAAGGTGTGCAATTAAGATTTCGCTTGGAGACTTTTCAATTCTCAATAACATTTAAAGGAGAAACAGTGTGAATACAGAGAAAAAAAAAATAGGAAAATAAACTCCGTCTTAATTTAAAACAAGCACTATCGTTCTGTGTACGTGACCCGGGAGAATTCATCATGCTCCGTGGGTTTTTTTCTTTTTAAAATATTAAATGGGGTGTCTTTTTGAGTTCTTCGTTCTGCCACAAGGTCTATCAATTTGTACCTGACAAAATGGCCTTCAGAAATGCTGTTTATTTAGGGTTTAAGTGTCACCTGGGTGTGACAGCTTAAAGATAATGTCACCTCGCAGAGCTTTCCCGTAAGTGTGTATGGAGTTATGATAGCCTGCATAGCAGATGGCTGCAGCGGCCCTCACAGGAGTGATGGATGGTATATGATGTCATCACGATTTTGACAAGCGCCAATAGGTTCACAAAGGAGCCGGACTTTCGAGGTTGAGCCCCGGCTCTTTTGAATTCTAAATCTTGAACTGCGCTGACATCTGTTAAATGGTGAATGTGCAATTTGTATTCTTTATGATTTTGTTTAACCCTACACCGAGCCCAGGAAAAAGCATAATGGGATTTGGTCTCTGTGGACAGGGGGATGTTATTAAAGAGTGCAGCCCTGGCACCCTGGGTCAGACAGCAGTGAGCGTTCAGCTCTCTCACACAATGCTTAGAGATTATAAGAGCCTGTTCCACCTCCTAGCCATTAAGAATGCAGGCAGATTCAAGGTCCAATAGAGTGGAAAATATATCATAATATCGATGATGAACTGGAAGGCATTACCTTAAAAGGGTCAATTTAACTGAAGATTTCACTTAGGGTAACCTAAGCCATTTTTCTATGGATTGTTTCACTGGGGTTTCGTAGCATTATAGTACTGATGCTGTACCATTTTATCCTTAAAAAACAATATGTATCCTAAAGAACCAAAAAAAAAAGTGTATATATATATATATATATATATGTGTGTGTGTGTGTGTGTGTGTGTAAGTGTGTTTCTCTGTATTTTTTATCCAGTATGTCAGAGACTGGATTTATCATTGTTACAATGTTTATTCCATTTGACAATCTCTTACGACAAGAAACGTATAGTATTGCAGCTGTAGCAACCGACAGCTGACACATAGATTGACAGTGGATTTTTCGCGCAGAATTTACTGGGAAAGGCTCAAGAGCTCAGCAGTCAGCGACTGCAGCTCTATCCTTATATCCTCTAGCAGTAAAGCATTGCGGGTATCCTGTGCTTTACTGTCAAAGAAAATGTAACGGCAGAAGCTGCTTACGAGGACCGTTTGCGGTAACGAAGTATCGTACCCAGGCAATATTTCCATATCACTTCAAAGAAGTGTGCGTTAATCATGTTACGGCTTGGGCTTCGAGCCTTGTCAGCCCCGGAGATGGAGATGTGCTTTGAAACTTGATGCACCTGAGATAAAATGATCGAGATGTAAAGCTGTTTATTCAGCACCACCAGGTGGCATATTCTGTGTGTCACTTCAACAGGAAAAATATATTGAAGAAAAAGACTAAAACACAACATTTTAACATGCTATTCATAGTATATTATTTCATATTATTAATTATACAAAAAAAAAAATAATTTACATCCTGTCCAGGGTGCACCCCAGCCTTGTGCAATGTGATGCCTGGGATGGGTTGCAGGCCGCCCTATAACTCTGACTAGAATAAGTGGTTCAAAGATGGTTGAATGGAAAAACTGATTCATTTATGTTTATTTGTTGAACTATGTTGCTGATCTGCCTGCTTAAGCCCGAATTTGCTGATTGGTGAAAGACGTTATTTTTGTTACTATTATGCAAACAGTGATAGTCACCGCAAATGTTAAAAATAATTTGTGCTGATATCTTAGGTTCTGTGAGAGATGCCGAGTCTGGCTTTCCGTGAGCCAGTGTTGTTTGTAGATTAAAATATGATTGTCCGAAACAGTTTGGCCACTGTCCCCGGGGAGCAGTTGCAATATTGAAACGAGGTAAACGAGGACTCACCGCACTGTGCCATATGGCCTTTGTTGAAGAGCCAGGACCCTCGCTAGTGTCAGCCTGCCACAAGCGTCTGGCTGAAGAAGAGAAAACAAACATGGCATATGGATTGGGTGGGGTGAGCAAGAGCTTCAAGCATCTATTTGCTGTGGGCAACCTTTTAGGCGGGGGAAGAATATACAGGACATACTAATGCAAAACTGCAAGAAGATGATGCAAGGTTTTTTATTAGTTGATGTGTCGGCGTGATCGGATTCTAGCCGTGATGAAAGCCACGCCATAGCATCGATGATCTAGATGCCTTTAGAACTGGGAAGAGACGAGCTATTGATAATCTCTGCCTCACTTTGCACACATGAACTCAGCGAAATAATATGCAACAGGTGCATGAATATTTACTTCTATAACTCGCCTTAGCAAAACCTTACTTTTGTGGTTCTTAAGTTGAAATACCATTCAAAAATGTATAAGTAGTTAACTTAGGTTAACTCATTTATACTGATGCATGGTTTTTCATTGTAGAAATTCAGTTTGCACATCTGTTGGTTCATATGTCATACAGCAGGACATCTCCAAAATATGGAAACTTTTTTATTAAAAGAGTAGGTTACACTTTACTTAAGGGGGCACAAACAACTTAGCTACAAAGTTACTGCTCAAGAACAAATTATGAAGTAATATAGTTCCTGCGTGAAATACCATCTTGAAATCGTGAAATACCGTCTTGATTGATTACTGATGAATGAACATGGGATCAGTATGTAACGCACACTTTGTTTCTTGTTAATTAACGCATTGAGTATTTCATTTGTGCCCCCTCGAGTAAAGTGGTACTGAAGACTATTTATGACTGTGTGCTGTATGATATTTTCGTTGTTGATATTCTCATTGTTGCTCCTTGTGTCTTTGCCTAGATGAGACTCCGCTCTGCACCCCGACAGCGAGAGACAGCTACGAGAGGCTGCCCCTGGCCGGCCAAACCCTCCCTCCTGGGTTCCCCTCACCGTTTCTCTTCCCTGATGGCCTGTCGTCAATAGAAACCCTACTGACAAACATACAGGTGTGCCCCCCCCCCTTCTATACAAGATCTGTTCGTGTGTTAAGCCCATAAAAACACAGCAGAGAAACAAACAGATGTCACTCCTGAATGATGCATGTATGGCCCTGCATAAAGGCCTGTTTGCTGTTGAATCATGGCTACAGTGTTTAGCGTTTTCCATGGAACTGGGGATGGAGGAGGTCTCTTTTTCTTTTTGTGTTGACACACATAAAGTAGGCAATGAGCATTATTCAATTACTGTGCATTATGAAGTGCTTTAGCGAATCGGTGGCGGCAACAAGCAAAGAACAAAGCTGGTGTATTCCATAATGGAAGTCAATGACCAGGCAATGACAGATGGAGAGATGGGATGGCAGGTGAAGCAGCAAATGCAAGAGAAAAAGAAAATGTCAGCAAAAGACAAATTCTACTCGACAACAAAGGCATTAACCTGCAGTAAACTGCGAATATCCTGCTGGCTTTGGGGTTTCCTAGCCGCTTTTATTTATGATATGAACATTATAATGCCGTGGCCTCTCACTGAGCTTCACTGGAGACATTGCATAGCCTTGTGGGATATATACTCCCCCATGTGAGTAAGTCATCTTTTTTAATGATCGCTGGGTGCATTTTTATGGAACGTCCTAGCGCAAGTCAACAAAAGCAAACCAAGCAGAAAATTGAGATAAGGCAACTTCAGTTAAAACGGGGTCAAGAAAATGAACAATTAATAAGATATAGCCTAATTCATTTGGTCTGATTGCATGTGCGTTAGGACTAATTGTTTCCATTTGGTCACAGAATGTAGCATTTAATCATGTAAAGCATATTTCTCTTTGTACTGCTTTTAGAACAATTATTCACTGTAATAAATCTTTAATAAACATTTATGATGGGTCATAGTTTTTATTTTCTGTGACCAAAGAAGCTATTCTAATAATCAACTGACTCGATGTAAATAGTTTCACTGCAAAAACATACTATTATATATTTAATATTTCAATAAAAATTTTAAAAATTTTATTTGTAAGAAAATATTTCGCCTGTAAGTTCTTCAAATTCACACCTATTTTATCCTCTGTTTATGAATATATTGCTAGTTTTCCACGTCGCCGCTGTGGGATGATGAATTAACATTTCCTACCATTCTGTTCCATTGTCCCCTACCCTCATTAAACTGTGGCTGTTGTCTTTTTCATTACGTGCAAATGATACGGTGAACAGTAATAGCTTGCTATGAGGCCTCGTTCCTTATTTATTCGTAGTTCTGATTAAAAACGTCTGCAGGGCCTCTTGAAGGTTGCCATCGACAACGCCCGGGCGCAAGAGAAGCAGGTGCAGCTGGAGAAGACTGAGTTAAAGATGGAACTCTTCCGTGAGAGGGAGCTGAGGGAGACGCTGGAGAAGCAGCTGGCAATGGAACAGAAAAACCGAGGTGCCCATCTCCACAGGAAGGCGGCCGTGTGCTGCCCTCCGCACTCGCCAGGTCTAATCAGCACATGAGTGTCCAGCTCTGTAGGAGAAACGGGCTCCTAGTACACGTATGAGGATAAGCAACATTAACAGAGAAAGAGAACAAAGTAATCTATAGCTGGTATTTTTCCCTGGAACAGATAATATAAGGCAATAAAAAATCAGCACAATAATCAGTTACATTATTACATAAATGTACTTATTACGCATTAAACTACTTGAATTACAAATTTAAACGCCCTAATCGTATATAATGCCATAGCTTGCAGTTATGAATTTAATATTATTTTCTGCCTATGAAAGAAGTTATTCAGGCTCAAAGTTATAATTATAAGTACATATTAAGATATCAGTACGAATGATTTATTAACTTTTATAAATAAGAACTGCAAAATATAACTTCATATCCCCATATCCTACGCGCCAGATGTATATAATTAATCAAATAGCATTAATAAGCCAATTTCTCAAAAGTGTCTTTATAATTGGGAATATTTTGCCTAAGCGCCTCTAGTAATTTCCTGAGTAATTTATAGATATAGAAAAAGAAAAATCTTATGTGCAGTGGCATGCTAACCTGGGTTAATCTGGGTTATCATGTGTTCCTTTTTCCTTCGTAAAGGGCAATAAACTGGTTGACCTTAGCCTTTGTGGGTCAACAGGGACCCATTTAGAAATGCAAGAGGATCTTTGTCTAAATTAAAAAACTGGGCATGCATGATTTGTAAAGGCCTTTATACGATTATCTGACTATATAAAGGGAAGCTAGTTTATTTTACGGATGCTCATGGTAAATATTTAATGGTAGTTACCAATGTATTCATTTTTATATTGAAGCTAGTGTAAATATCTCATCACTTAAAATGCTGTGGAACAAACTGATTGAGAAATGGGTTGTTATGTCACAACGATAAAAGTCTAATGCTGTTTACGCTTTTTTGGTTTTTTTTTTTGTTTTTTCTTTCCTGCTTCTCTTTAGCAATTATCCAGAAGAGGTTAAAGAAGGAGAAGAAGGCAAAAAGAAAACTGCAGGAGGCACTTGAATATGAATCGAAACGACGAGAGCAGGCTGAGCAAACGCTAAAGCAGACGTCATCCACAGAAAGTCTCCGAACTCTTAATGGTTTGTCTCAAGTCTGTTTCAGTTAACATAAAAGGTTCCATTTATAATGCTCTAATGATCATCTCAACACATTTTTGTCGAGAACACTTGGTTGTATGATTCTTGTTTTTTTAAGTAGCAGCATGCTGTAAGACAAAACGGAGTTCGGTTGGTTTTAAAACCAAGCATTTCAATGTGTATTGATACCCAGCAAATAAAAATGAATTCTCATAGTTTGTGTGAGGCAATCATTAAGAAACAGAGGAAAAACATGTTGTCATGACAGCTAAGCAGTCGCTGACAGAATTTCCTTTACAAATAACAATTGAGAACAACGATAACAACGACTATTGGAATATTTAAATACTATAGAAGGAAGTCTGTATTTTATTTTTGTTTGTATTGTGCTCATCTAGAACAGCGTAAAGTACTTCTGAGAAGTCCAGAAGAAGGATTCATCTAGATATCTGTACATCAGTAGGCAGTATTACTGTATATGCGCTGTCGGTAATAACAATGCCTTTTTCTGATTGTTGGTGTTTAATTGTCACCCTTCCTAGACTCATTGACCCAGGAGATTGAGACTGACCGCAGTAGTGGCAGAACAGATTCGGAAAGAACAATACAAGGTACAATGAACAAGATGGTAATAAATACACTTCATGCTAAATTAAATGGAGTTTGGTATAACTTAACCTGGTGCAAAAATCCAAAGTTAACCCTTTAGGACATCATTCCAGTGTTAAGAACCATAGGTTAAATAAAGATTATAGTTTTAAGAGACCAATGTACTATTTCACAGTGATTTTATATTTTATGTTAGAGCATGGAATAGTCTTCCTGTTAGTGTAGTGCACGCTAAATCCTTGGCTTCCTTTAAATCAGACCTAGATAAGATTTTAACATCTCTGAGCTATTAGTTAAGTTCTCCCCAAACGAGCTTGATGGGCTGAATGGCCTCCTCTCGCTTGTATGTTTCGTATGTACTTATGTTCTTATATAATACATTCAGAATTTAAATAATTTTATACGGAATATTGTATATTGTCACCCATAACTGATAGCCCAGTTTGTTAAATACTTTTCACCTCTGGTTATGTAAACTATGCCAAATATTCCTGAGAAATTCACATGGATCCGGTTGTTGTTTTCAATTCTAAAAGGTCTAGTCAGTTAGCCTCGAAGACTTTCAGCTAAGATAAAGAAATATCGTACAGGAGAAAGAAGTGTCATTTTCAATAAGCAAAAGTGTGCAACATATTTTATCAGTGATCATCAGTTATTCCAGTGCATTTTGCATTTCCTGGAGGATACTTGACTTGTGGCGTTTTCACAGTAGTCAGGTGAAATGAAGATATTACAGCATTCGCAAGGAAATGTAACACATCATTGACCATTACACTAAGACATACCATTTTCCATTCTGTGACTCTGAATGAATTGTTTTTCAGCATAACTCGTGATTTATATTAAGTGCCAGTAGGAATACTCACACTAAGGGAAATTCCATATCCGTGTCCAGAAGTCTTTTTTCGGGGACACTGTTTTCTATTTTCTGTTTTCTATGTGTTGTTTGTAAA
This sequence comes from Petrocephalus schoutedeni, assembly GCA_026780765.1. Classification (NCBI taxonomy): domain Eukaryota; kingdom Metazoa; phylum Chordata; class Actinopteri; order Osteoglossiformes; family Mormyridae; genus Petrocephalus; species Petrocephalus schoutedeni. Next base: position 39,953,636 of record JAODKL010000001.1, on the reverse strand, counting down.
TCAAAATACTGCTGTTCCAAAAGGTAAAAACCATTTGCCCATCGATTTCTTATAGCTACTTAGCTACTGCATTCACGGTGAGGCTGGAACCTGGGGGGGTTCAGGACACAGGCCATTGTACTCAGCTTATATATGCGGATACCTTCTTATCCAGGACATTCTGAAATACCTTGTTTGCTTACGGTATGCTGTAAAGAATCTTAAATTTTTTTTCATCTGATTGTGAGCAAATGGTGATTACAGTGTCTTGAACACCAAGATGGCCTGAAAATAGGATTTATTTATTATTGGCTACTTTGAACGTTTTGATTTAACATTTTAATGGGGTGGTCAAATTTATTACAGACAATCCATTAGTATAAGTATCTTGTTTATTGGCGTCATTATTTAAATTTGTCATATACTACTGGTGCTGCACTGTCATAAATAGCCATTATGATTTTTAATTCAGCCTATATATGGAATTTATATATATATATGTATGGAAATAATATAGTTAACTAAAATGTGATTACGTACTGTTTTGTCGCCAGCATACAATTGCATTTGAACTGTAGGACTTATATTTGTCATTAGTGGTCTATTAAACAGAATTAAATGGCACATTATCCTGTCCAGGGTGCTCCCCTGCCTTGCGATGTGGCACTGGGCAGTGCTCTGTACTGGGTAAGCAGTTGGAAGATGGCTGGATGGATGAATGGAACATCCATTAAATCAACAGCAGTGTTGTGTGGACAAAAGTCTCGTATATGGGGGACACGGGATTTTTCTGTTTTCAAAGTGCCAGAATGAAAGATAAATGCATTAAAACAAATTTAGCAGATAAATCTCCTGAGACAAGGTTTCTTTTCACATCTTTCAAACTATATAAACTCTTTAAATTGAAACCAAACCTTCATAAAAAAAAACTATGTCCCGAACAATAGAACATTGGTCTTTGTTTCTAAATCTACCAATTTACGATAAATCAAATAAATTTTCTATGTGTTCTAGTCTGAGGCTGAGAAATTAGAAGTTAATACCATTAGCGGCATGCTTACTTTGTAATCCATTAAATATATGTTGTCTATGTGCAATTACTGGCAATTTTCTCCACTGTGAAGCCTCCGTTCTTCCAATCACTAAGATTGAAAAGTAACATGTTAGTTATATTGCAAGTAATTAAGTTGAATAATGCTAGAGAATAGTGGTTATGCTGCTAAATCTTTGCTAAGTACTTTACCGCAGCTGTTTTACAGGGTGCTGTATAAAATAAGTTAAATTGAATAGGATAACAGAAGAGTTATAATCCCATGTTTGCATTTCTCCTTTTCCTTTGAATATTATTCATTAATGAAGTCTCACATATCACAGGCTTTCAGGGAAATATAACCAGAGATAAATGATAAAAAGATTTAATACATAGTAAAATACTGCAGGAAACTAATAGTAACTGAAGGTAATTGAAGGTGCTGTTACTTGTGTTATACAGTGGCATTGTGACAAACAACAGGCAACAACTGGCTAGATTCTGTTAATGAATAAAACCAATATGTATGGAGACTATGTATAGTCTATCAATGTGTGGGATCATATGTCACAGATGTTATACAGGACTCATAGTTCAGTTATATTATATCTAATGCTCTCGTGCAAGACTTATGTCTGTGCACAGTATATATAATGTTTGTGTTGTGTTACATTTTTTAATATTACTCTTTTAAACAAGGCTGTGTTTGTTAATTGCATTTCTGCATTTCTTGCATTCTGCGATTGCATTTTGACTCTAATTCTTGGAGATACAAAACTGTGCTGAAATATCCTAGTGGTATCACTTGGACATGACGTTACATATATTTCCAAAGTTTACACAACCTGTTAACGGAGATAAGTTCTTTGCGGCAAGATTAAGCATCAAAACAGTTAACGTAAAATTAAAATTAAATGAATGAATCTCACTGAAGCAAAAAAAGCAGTAATTAATGGTTCCCTTAATTGTCTTCATAAAATATTTGCATGGGCATAATTTGCATAATTTACATGTATTAATTAATCTTTCAAAAGAATTTTATGCTGAGAGAAGCCAAAAATTCCCTTTGTTTTATTTAGCATCTAATGAAATATTTATTTTCTTTAATGAACTTTTCATCTTGATTTGAATTTAAAAATGCTAAAGTTTTAACATATTTTAATGAGAGGTTTCTTTCGTAAAATCGTGTGACAAACATCAGACATGTTTTAGATCTAGTAAATTAATGTCTCATGTTTCACACATCAAATAGGTATTCACTTTATCATGATATATAAGTATAACTCTGTAACTCTTCTGACATTACTTATGTCACATATTTTCCATCATGGCATCCATGCAATGAATAAATCCGAATATTTACTGAAGCATTTTTCGCACGTGTCGAAGTTCAATGTACTTAGTTTAATATTAATTTAAAAAGTGTAGATCAAATCAAAGCTTGATAGCAGGCCGCTATTGTGGCACACTGTTTATCTGAGTGGGCGACTGTTCAATTGAAATCAGTGAGGCTTTCCTTGCAGCTGAATACAGTGCGGTGGTTTACACACAATTACACAAGCGACAGCCGCTCAGTTACCCCAATATGTATTTAACAGTCAGTCCAAGCTGTACCATGTTTTGGGTAATTACGCAAGTGAAATCTGTGCTGCAGTGTTGTATGTATAATTACACAGGTAAAAGCAATGCAGTTATCCTGGTTTTTATTTAACAGTCAGCCCAGGCTTTATTTTGTTTTATTCTGCAATATTCTATAGCACTGCCTGAATAAGAATGTCAGGGAGCAAAGCCGTGGAGACCTAGGCCTGCTTGAATTAATTACACCCACTATTTATCTTTTCCTTCTATGGCATTTATTCTCTTCAAAGAGCACACATGACAATAAAACAGTACCTACTTGAAGTTCAGAGGACCCCTAAGTAAAATAAACAACAAATTGTGAACAATGGAGTAATTCTTTTCAAATTCCAAAAATATCAGTATGAAGAATGAAACATGTCTAGCTAAATAAAAAAAAGAATAATAATAAAACCTTCAGTTATAAGTTTAACACTGGCCTTCAGTTTTTCACGTTTTTCAGCCTCAGCATATATTTATTTTAGTTTATTTTTCGAGTTTTATCAACAGGGCAATGTTCTCTGCATTTTATTGTCTGCATTTCCTGTTTGAATTCAATTGTTTATATAGAGCGGTAGCACTTAGGGGCCACGTTGCCGCGTTCCTTCACAGAGGAAATGTAAGGGTAATAAATGTCAAGCCGAAGCGTGAGCTGGGACAAACACTTGCTTTTACCGGTTCCACCAAACAGCTATCAGAGAATGCTGTGGGCGGGGGGGGGGGGGGGGGGGGGGGGGGGTTAGTTCTTTGAAAATGGAACAAGGTCATTATATTACAGGTGTCTTTGAGGAGAAGAACTGCACTTTTCCACAAACAGTGTTTCCATGCGGGAATTAAATTATATCTATTAAGTGTTTTCCCTTCCTGATTGCATAGCTAAGCACCATCATAGGTTCAACATTGTAGTCTACAGTTACATGTGTCAAGATAAGATAAGATATACTTCATGTATACACTGTTGTCATTAGTGTGAGATAAATGCACATCTATGGTATCCACATACTGTGGCATTATTTACAGCCTAACAATGTCTTATGCCATTTTGTTCATAAGGCTTTTTCAGCTGACAGCAGGGTGGCTTATTAGATAGTGCTGCTGTCTCACATCTCAGGGACTGGAAGGTTTTAATCCAACATCTACTCTGTTTGTGTGTAGCTCACATGTTCTCATTAGTCATACATGTTTACCGAATGTCCTTTTGCAATACTAAGTCATACACTTAGGTTTACTGGTGTTTCTAAATTGCCTGCAGTGTGTCTGTTTGTATGTGCTGGCCTGCCATCCTGTCCAGAGGATCCCCTGTCCAGGGACCCTCTCCAGGATAAGTTTGATGGATGGAAGATGAATATTGGATCTATACTGATATTTCTTCTGCTTAATCTTTTGATCCTAAAGCCGTCTCTTTGAAGAATGTCGTTTTAGTTATAAAGCAGTTTTATGACTTAAAAAAAAAATGAAAAATGGAGAAAAAAACTGTATAGCCATACATATACACAAAAAAATGTGCTAAAGCTTTTTGCCATGCCTGTTTGGTCTTCTCATCACTTTTTCACTCTTACAGATGGAAGACTTTTTCTGAAGACCACAGTGATGTACTGATGGCACAGCGACGAGAGAAGCCATAGGAAGGTGTCCAGCCACCGATACCAGGCAGTGGCAGTGAGAGTGGCCTACACAGCTGCTAGCAGTGTGTGTGCATGACTGTAAGCTAAAGGAAAACTGTGTAAATGTAGAAATAGAAAGAAATAGAACTCCTTTTCCAACAGATACAAGCATCACATAGTTGTTGCAAGACCAGAACTGCCGTGCACTCTATGTCCTGTGACATATTCTTCAATTTGCAAGGCTAAAAACCCCATTGAGCACAGAAGAATCAAGCATCAGGAGTGGTAATATCAAACTGACCCACAGCACTGAAGATTTTATACTGTATTTAAACCAGCAAGAAAGCTTTGGAACTCTAATGGAACTCTAGTTCAGGTTTTTCTTTTTTTAATATTCATAAGAAACTTTAGTTCAGTTCAATTCCAAAATATTTTTTAAAAATCAGCAGCTGGGAGAACGCATTGGAAATGTGAAGTAAATGATATATAGATGAAGACAGGTCTAGGGGCTGATTTTGTTTGTTGAAGTTTCTAAACCAGGATAAATTCATATTGTGTTTTCATTTCAACATTTTTGTACAGATCAAGTTGGCTCACTCAAAAGATTTTACGAAGTAAGATGGTATGTGTATATAATGTTAAGAGACGGTATTGTGTACGCAGTAGGAATATTAGAAAAACAATACAAACATTTATAATGAATTTCTAGTATTGTTTATTTTATCCTTTGTTAAGCCACTTTCAGATAGCTGCCATTTTAGTAAAAACGCATGCAGGCATGTAAATGTTTGTCCTAAAGTTATGCTATTTAATAAATTCTATTTTTTGCTTAAAATATACTTAGGGAGTGACTCAATCAATGTTAGTTTCTCTAACAAATGTAAGTCTTCTTGATTATATGTAATGCTTTGATTTAATGGACTTGGTAAACTCCCTCCTGGCCATTCTCTATTTATTTAAGTTTTTTTTTTTATTATATAAATTTGTAAGCGTGATTTTCACCATCAAGTTACAAGTTTTTCCCCTTTACATTCGAACCTTATGGAGTTTTTTTTTTTCTTTGCAATGATGGAATGCACAGTTACGGAAATCTAATTTCCACATGAAAATTACTTTTGATTGATTGAATAATTCAATCAGAGCTCAAAGTGGTTTGGCCTTAAATGTAAACAGCATTACTTAATAACCGGAAGCAGAAAAAAATGTAAAATGTTGGGTGTTTATTTAGCCTAGACAAAGAAAAAGTCTCAATTAAGGCCAAACACTCCAATGAGCTGAGATAACCTATCTGTATACATTTCTAATTTTTATGTGTGAATTAATATGTACGTCTCTCTTTTTGGAATAAAATCATCCCATATTTACATTCTGTACTGATAACTGGAATTATGGCAAGTGATGCTATTCCATGCTATGTGTAATGAGTCAGATGTGTTTTCTTGAATATGTTGAAGACATCAATTGAAAGGGGGGACGTATAGAGGGCTACTCAGACCTTTCGGCAATGCGGCAGCCATAAATTTCAGCCACATCGTTATGGTGTTCAGTATCCTGATATTTGACCACAAGGCTAAATTTGGTTGGCATAATGATTTTACCTTTCTTCTTGGAAGGGAAAGGCTAGGTGAGGGAGACCTGTTTTGCGGTGGTGCATAGACTGGTAGTAAATAAACATAACTAACAGGTTTTCCAGCACTGCATTTAAGCAACAGTGAGTCACTGCTGGCAGCAGCAATGGACTTCACACTCTCCCTACAATGAGGTAGATCTACTGATGCTGCTGGTGCCTTTTAAAGCATATTGAGGGGGTCATTAGAATTCTATTACCAAACACACACACACGCACACATACATATAGAGCGACAGTTAGATGAAGTTCTGCAATCGCTAAAACTGGAAGCATTTCCACAGTTTTGGCCACTTGTCTATATGGCGACAGCAGCCATTTTGGAAAATGTATGGTGTGTTTTTTTTTTTTTTTTACTTTGAATTTATCCTTTGTGTATCATTTGTAAAGTCTGTTTGATATCACTAATGCTGATATTCCTGCAAAGTTCATTGACACTGTACTTCTCTTGTCTTACAAGGTACACAGTAAAATCAGCAGCATTTAAACCAACTCCAAAGAGAAAACATTCTATATTCTGACGTTTTATTTAGCAATGTAAAACAGGATGGGAATCAGATGGGAAGCAGCAGTCTGGGTAAGGCTGATTTAGAATAGAATGTACACCTGCATTCCCTTACCTCAGTGATAACAAACAATCGCATTTTAGAACTCATTTGAAGTATCGGAATTATTTACCTATTGTTTTTGTACCACCAACTGCATGCAACACACAATATTGCCTAACAACTTTCAATTTCCACCTCTTGTATAATTCTACACTGACGCGTTGCATTGTCTAATTTGTGTAACATAGTTTGATGCATTGTTTTGCTAATTTGAAACAAAAATATTCTGCAATTTTGTGTCTAGTGTGAAAGGTAGCACAACATATTTATCAAGGTTTTACTTCTCAAAGATTAAATGAGCTTTCAGAAGTAATTAGAACTTTGCCAAAAAAAAAAAACAGAATGTAGCCATGTCGAATGGTGCTTTGTTTCATTACACGTTAATTTCTTGACATCTTAATCCACTGTAGCCCATATTTTACATTATCCACAGGCGTTATTTGAGTATTACAGTATGTGTTCTTTATTGTATCCTTTGTCCTTTAGACATAGGTCTGACATTTTTAAACACTATGGGCAGCTATTTTTATGAGTATAACTCTTATTTTATCATAGTTTGTGGTCTTTGAAGTTTAAAATATCCATGGTTTAAATTCAGCTATAGCCATGTAGCTTCAGCTCATGCTAACAAGGGGTTTATCATTTTAATTTCTGAAATATTTTGTATGTATAATATATACTGTATCACATGCAGGTATACACTGTAGCAGAGTCTATGCCCATGTTGTCTTTTGTATTGCAGAACAGGAAAATGTTTGAGTACTTACAACGATAAGAAAAATTTATTTAATTGGTTTCTTTCAATTTTTATTTAGGTTTTCCTTTCCATTCTCTGTTTTTTTTTCTTGGTATGAGTGTATGCTAGTGTGTGCCTGCATGTATGTGTGTTTTATATACAGTACTTTAGTGTTATCATATAATAAAATGTGTAAATGAGGAACAGACTAAATTTTTGAACTGTAAATAAATAATTTAATGTTTAGCTAAATGTGTATCATTCAAATGGAAGAACACAATGCCAAAAATGCTGATTTTCTAGGGGCCACCTAAGCATTACTCTTCAAGAAGATATTTTAGCCATTTAATACATATGCAGTCTAGAGAGTAGTAAAAGCCTGCAGTCTAGGTCCGTTCTTAAGGTAGACTAGCTTGGGAAATGTTATTTGGCCTACAATGCACATTTCCTGGGTCTTTCTGTCTATCCTTCCAAAAGTGCTAGGAAGAAAAAGAATGATATTAATATAAGTAAATGTTGGGGAGCTAATCCGTTTTATTTTAGGTACAGAACCAGCATGTGGAGCACAGTTATGTATGCTGTGTTTATCGCACAGTTTCAGTCTGTGCTAGACTGTATAGATACATCCAATGACTTATTTAATATCACACTGCATCCTGTTTTTTATTCCTTGTAAATATAACTGTAATCCAGCTGAGAGCAGCATGCCAATGATCTTCATGAAGTGTGGAGAGAAAGAAGCATATTTATAATGCTGAACAGATGATATAGACCAAGTAGTTTTTTTATACAATTCTCTACAATTTTTCCACTTTCATAGCAGAACTTGGTTATTTTGCAACCTAACAGAATATGTACAATATCCCTCGGTTGTACTCACCTAGCCTACTAGGTATTTAGGTTGTAAATTACTATAGAATATTTGCCATTATGATTTTCTGACAAGTCATGTGAGAGGATTTTTGGCGTTTCAGCTCTTATATGATTATTCAGACAGTAACTAATTTAACTTATTTGTCCAATGTCACCTTCCATGGATCGTAAGAAACAATTATGTAGTAGAAACATCTTACATTTCCCATGCAAGCTTGAACAGTCTGGAAGCGAGAAACCAGAGATATGCAAACAGGAAATTAATTAAATGAATGTTTAATCTTATTCGCCCTGTAAAGTAAATGAATCAGTTTTCATAGTTTGATGTACAACTCATTTCAGTCCTCTTGGAATGTATGTTATGTACTTAATTTCCATATCTGCATGTGAAGATATTCATTATTGCAAATACCATATACCATCATAGATACTATCCAGTAATATAATAATCTGTATTATGCAAAAGGTTTATTTAATTTATTAAGTTTTTTTATTATTATTATTTTCTATGTTGGGTACTTGGCCGATTTTATATATGAGGAATATCCATTTTGAAAACCTGTACAAGTTTTGTTTAAAAATATAAAGCAAACTAAGAAAGCAATAGTAAAACGTTAACAATGCCTCTTTACTATAATATATGTGGTTTTGTTTCTTTTCAAGCAGCTTCAATTTTCTGTCACGAAACACTTAAAGACAGAAAATCAATGTGTCGAGCACACGGTGCACTTGTTGTTTAATAAGCATTTTTTGCCCATTGCCTTTCTCACTGGATAAACAAACAGCCATCATCTCTTTGATTTATCCGTATGTTTCCCAGACAGCGGTAAGATAATATAAGCATCAATTTATGTGTGGATGTAGTACAATTTGTTTGAGAAAACAAGTGTACATGAGACAATGTATATCAATGTATATTTTGTCATTTCAAAACACACATATTAACGCTAAGAGTTTATCACTGAATGCTTATGTTGTTACAATGTAACTAAATCCTTGTTAAATGTTCATTAATGTTGATAATCGTATGGCAGTGCTCTAGCTTTGAGGCAAGGCCACATCATTCAGGTGCAAAATTGCATCTATGTGGCTTGGCAAATTTGAAGAAGCAGGTGTCGCCCAACTCCCATTCCCAACAGGAATATTATATGCAGAAATATTATTTGGATATACTAAAATTATGATATGTTATTAAGCAGGTATAGCAAGCAGTAAACAATGGAATTTTGATTTCAATTTGCAAAATTAATGTGAATGCCACGACAGGCATGTTGGAACCTTCCTGAATGAATTTCTTGATGTACCATTTGTTATGGTCTGGATTCTTTTCACCATATATAAGCCATGTATTATATATTATATATATTATTATATTATATTAATTATATTAATTATATATTATTATAATTATATATAATTATGAATGAATTTCAAGGTATTCTGATATACAAGGTAACCTCTCGTGTGTCAAAATGAAACTGCATTCTGAAGGAAATTCTTTGTTGCCAATTGATGTAAATGAAGCTTGGAACACGGGATTGAGGCTTCGATCGAATCAGTTACAGATTTGAAACAGGTGCCTTGCTTGAAACTTGCGAAAAGAAAAGTGGAATTGACATTGAAAGACAAATTCGTCTTGTAAGCAATCCTGAAATGTGTTGACACAGCATAGCATTCTGTAGTCCCGTTCTGCATGCTTTTTAAGGCATAGCCATCACAGACGGCTAGTGGATGAATAATTGACGGATCACTGCATAATTCAACAAAGCATTGTGAAAATTCAAGGTCTAGCACATTTCAAGCTTTTATTCTTTATTGAAAATGAGGTTAAAGTTTCAATCAACCTTGAAAAAATGCATTTAAATAGTCAATGAAGTATGGTGTATCAAACTTCACAGCACCAAGCATTTTTTGTTCCCCTTTTTTCAAGAGATATCACTACCACATACACACAGGATTATAAGTGCTACAGCAGCATACGAATTAAGGAAAGTATACTTACCTTTTCCACGTATCAATATTTTTACGTTTGTCCATTACGGTGATGTATGACGTCAGATATTTTAATTGCCTAATTGAAAATTCATGAAGCTAAACTCAGCGTTACTTGGATCACAAAGACAACAGTAGCCAGATGTTAGAAAACTGAAATTTACAAATAAATACAAATAGTTTCCTCTAGCTATTTGGGGTTCCACCCATAGTCCCAAAATGTGTGCCTAGCTGAAATTGTGTTTCTGAATAGAACGCATGGCCTATGATGGACTGCCATCTGATCCAGTGTGTCCCGTCACGTGCGAACTGCATATGCAGTTTTGGAAATTGGATAAATAAAAAACGTATTCAATATTCATATTCCTTTCATAATCAGCACTGAAACTAGTAGTGTGAATACCGTCGCGTTTTCAGACAAAGACAAATCTCAGTAAATAAAAATAATTCATTAATATTAAGACGCATCATTGTGTAATTCAAAACAGGTTGCAGGTGATACTCCAAAAATGGTATGGGTCGCTTGGCCAAAGGATAAAGATAATGTCATCTAATCAGGAAGGAGCATTATGTATTAGTGAGGCTGCAAAACAGAGCCACCCGACAAAGGCCAGGCCATATTATCTAAATTAACATTTTGCAAGCATGAACACTGAAGGCCAAGGAGGAAAATGAAAGGCGAAAGTGTACGGCCTGCATTTAGACATTCTGCAGTAATTATTAATTTATGCTTGTCTGTGGTCTTAATGAAAATGAAAGCAGGGAAAGAGAACAGGGAGGGATAATGTGCCGTGAAATTGAGTTTCATTTGTGTGGGGGCCACCTTTTAACTTGCAGTTTCTTTGCAGGAAATGAAGCCAAACGGAATTCTGTGGAGAGCAGGTTTGTTTACATATCCCCCCCCCCCCCCTCGCTCTGCCCCCCTCGCTCCCC
>JAODKL010000001.1:39910368-39924727 GCA_026780765.1 Petrocephalus schoutedeni | reverse complement strand
ATGATGAGGAGGACTGCTTAAATACCAATTCTGATTGAACCAGGACATTTATTGGTCGATTCATGGATCAGACACCTGTTGTGAATTTTGCCATTAAGCTCCTTGCCAGAGAACAGTAAGTTGTGTAAAAAGTACTAAAACACTGGACATTTGGACATGTGCATTCAGAAGTTTAGGGAAGGTCACATTAAGTTCATCTGTAAAGGTTATAGTGCATTTTAGGTTCATTCTGAAATTTCATCCTGAAAGTCGAATATCCCTAACTTTTTGTGAGTAGTATATATATATATATATATAACCTAAATATAATCAAATTTGGTATGTCTGCAATCAAACAGCTAATTGGTGAAATATTTACCCATAATTATGAAGACATCCTTGGAACTGTTATAATGTACAAGTGCGAACCAACCTGGCAACACTCCATGCCGATGGCAATTACCTATGAAAACGTCAGTATAAGAGGTATCAAATTATTAAGCAGCTAGCTGGTGCTCTTCCTTCCACCTAGCTTTCCAGTAGAAATAGTCAAATTGAAAACCTAAGCAACCCTATAATTAAAACTGTCTTTTGTCGCACTTCTCGTTACTATCCTCAGGTCACACGCAGGATCTCAGATAGGATGACCTGGTCTGCTCTTAAAAATAATACAATATGCAGGTATCTGTCTCCATCTAGTGGACAAAGAGAGGCAGCGCGTGATTAAAATTAGCCAATGAGAACGGCGAGCCCTCTGGTTAGGAGATGGATTTACTATCCGTCTTCCAACCATATTAAGATTACCAAATCAAACAATGATTTATATCTATAACTCAACATTATATTATTATCACTTGTGTTGGTGTGTTTAAAAGCGTTAATGCACTGTATTGCTTACAGGTATGCTGGTATATAGTAGAAACATTCATACAACAATCATACTGTTCATACTGGTCTAAATTATTTTAATAAAAGATATTTGTGTAAATGGGCATTATTCATATTTTTGTAGGCCTATTTGTTTCATCGTTTAAGAACGCCGTGCTTGATTAATATTGGGCTTTATGGGCTTCCGTAGTATGTAACCTTTACTCTTTTCACCCTTGTTGATTTTTTTTTTTTGTTACTTTAACTTTTGTTTTAAGTTTTGTTCCTGTTTCTTAGTGCATTTGTTATTTCTCGCTTCTTGACAGCTCTTCTCTCAACATACAAATAAATAAAATCCTCTGGGAGATGTTTACGACCACTGGCTCTAGGGGTTTGTGTAAGTGAATTTTACGTTTTTCCTGCTGGCTTGAAGTTTGCTTCTGTTTTCCGTCTGCATTGTCATTCATTTCGCTATGGCGAAGGAGAACTTTGAAAACGAACACATTTAATATCATACGACAACATAATTTAGTAAGCCCGCTTGCTGACCATTTAGTGATGCAATAAAGCACAAAATACTTAATTTTTAACGATGTAGCTAGCAGTACCATGATAATATTATACTGTAGTGACACTGATTACAGTGTCATCGTACCCAATGGGTGTCCGTTTAATTTTTCAGTTGTCGGTAACTAGCTAACAAGCGATGCGATCGAAAGCCTGCGGTTGACTGTGTGGTGTTTTATTTTATGAGAAGTCCAAACCCATAGACGCTCCTTCACATAAACCAGCTGTTTACTTTAGATGAAGTTCACAAATCCTGAAAAACGGAGATCTCTTTCAACCGATATCACCACTTACTGACTTCTAGCAAACCTAAAATGGAAAGAAATGTGTCATAAATAGGGAGATTGTCAGACTTTAAGTACGTTCGTAACAATAACGTTTATTTTATCCATGTATACATTTTTTGGAAATCTCCCAGCTTATGTTGTTGAAGCAGCTGTTTTTTTAGAACAACTGGGACAGTAGAGGTATCAGGAGGGCACGATATTATACTCATCCCTAAAGCCCCATCTCCACATCCTCTCCTGTAGCACGGGGGGTGCATACATGGTATTTCAGGGAAATCATCATTTACAAAGTATTAGTTTGTATTTTGAACCGAAAAAGAGAGTCACACACCGCCCCAGAGCATCCCATTTGCTCCAAGTAACATTTTAATAACTGTAGCCCTATGAAGGTTCTAATATGTACAACAGATTGGTCATTTCATGCCAACTCAAGCAGGCCAACTAGTTCATGTCATGGATTTTCTTGAAAAACTTAATGCAGCCTTTCGAAAAAATCGAACATAAAAGATGGTATATGTTATTGGATACTGGCAGGTAAGTACATTGACTGAAGGAAAGTGTAAAAATCTCTGCCCAGAACATGTCATATTTAAATAAAATAAAGTATTTTTCTAGCTCTTTTTGCCAGCCTATTTCTGCCATTGTTTCTTTCAAAAACTGCACTGAAGTTTTCCATTGAAATGCAACGATTTTTCCGTTCAGTTCAACCAAATATGTCTGTCAGTTTCTCCTTCAAAGTAGCCAAAAAAAAAAAAATCACGATAAATTTCGGTATCAGACTTAAGCTTTAAAAACAATGTTTTTCAGTAGATATGTGGGGGAATCCGATAATTCTGGGATGGGCAGTTCCGGTCCTGGAGGGCCGTGGTCCAGCACGTTTCAGTGATTTCCCTGCTCAGAAGCACCTGGTTCACCTCACCAGTTAATTGTCAGGGTTCACTTAAACCAGGAATTGTCCACCAAAGCTGCCTTGGAATTGAAAGTGAGTTTCCCACTCGCAAGATCTGGGGATGCCCCAATGGCCATTTCTGAAAAACTGCTAAAGATAATGGCTCAAACCTTTTTGTGTCTTCATTTGGTATCAAATAAACACTCTGACACATTAAACCTAGCCTGCTTTTACCTACAAGTATCTTATCTTATGTTTATTTTGAGCAGCCAATGTTTTGAGGCCCTCAAAACACTTTCCTTGTGGTGGCACAAGTAATTTGGTAACAAGTAACTTGGTTACTACTAAAGTACAAATCATGAACAAAAATAGTAACTGCATGAAATACATGAACCATTATGATTAAGTAATGATGAGCAAACATGGGAGCGGTACGTAACTGGCACTTCGTTTCTGGTTTATTAATGCATTAAGTGCGTACTAATGCATTATGTTTGCCCCCCACAAGTAACGTTTGAGTATAAAACTAGTGAGTGAGGGGGGATGTGCCCCATCTCACCCCTGAGGAGAGTTCCTGCTGTGTTAACTGTCACACATTTCCTTACTGCACAGATAAAGCTCCCCTGTGTAAAAGCCTGCTGATTGTCCCAAGTGTTCTGGCCGGCCTGCTGACGGTGGCCTTTCCTCAGTATCAGAGCATCTTCTTTTATAACCTCCAGGCCATCACAGACGAGGGCCAGGTGAGTAATGCTGCTTTCTGAGCCACCCTGCCACCTGTTTGCATCTGCTCTAGTGTATTATGAGCCATGTACAGTACTCTGTAAGGCACAGGTAGAGAGTTCAGGTCTAGAAAGTAAAAGTCCGGACTTAAATGTTAAACCAACCAGTTGAGTATGAAGAGATGCAGTCACTGAGTACTGGTTGGTCTAATCGTGGTCTAGATTTTTACTTACTGGACCTGAACTATCAACCTCTGGTGTAAAGTCTTAGGCAGTCAAAGATCTCCATGTTGTTGTAAGACTGTGATAGCATGTCTGTCACAGGGTGTCAGCTATTGGAAAAAATCAATTAGCAGCAGCCATCAAATACACCTATGTATTTGTTCACTCACCGCCTTTGACAGACATGCCATCAGCTTTCCTTGTTTGGCCAATGGGTACCTTATCAAGTTGTATACCTAATTAACCCTTTTCCAGTGATAATCTCCCCATGTAAAATTTGCCTACCGTTTAATGATGCTCTGGGGTCAGATTGACCCCAAACACGGGATAGGGGTTAAGATAATTAATCAAGTGAGCTGGTGGTGAAGTTTAATGAATACATGGATGCCATGCTTTTCAAGCCATTGAACAAGATTTCAGCAACGTTTTGGAGGGCAGTAGACTGCATTACTGTTAATTTGTTTGTTGTACGAGAATGATGTACAATGGAAAATTGCTGAGAATATTATGCAGAGGTGTAAATTTAAGGTCTCTCTGTATGACTGTGCGTCTGGCTGTCTATAACCGTCTCTTTTTTTTGGGACTTTAGCTGTGGCCGTTGCTTTGTGGAAGACTGGTTTGTTTGGACTTAAAGGACGCATTTTGCAGTAGTCTCCTCATATACAATTTTCGCATTTTCGAGCGACGCTACGGAAGCCGCAAGTTCGCCGTGAGTACTCAGCTTTACGGGCTTTCAGCCTGATTTCCAGCTATTCCAGACAAACTGCTCTTAAAACCTGCAAGCTGCAGTTAGAAAGGAGTCACTTTAGAAAAACTGACTGCAAATAAGAATACTGAGGTTGTAATGTGTTTATGTAAATGTATGAGATTAGACATTTTTCCATGTGGGTGGCAAGCAAAATGAAGGTACAGGTGTTATTATATTCTGTAGCACTCAGCTATTGCATAATGCATTACAGTCATTGTAGAATAAAACATTTAATATGAATGAAATATAGAAATAGGTAGTAAATAATCGTAAATATTGTTTAGTTTGAAATAAGATTAATAATAGGGCTGCAACTAACGATTATTTTGATGATCGATTAGTCTGTTGATTATTTTCCCGATTAATCGATGAATCAGATAAAAAAGAAAATTTTAATTAAAACCTTTATTTAGAAATAGAACATTATCTAAATTGACGGAGCAAAAAACTGCACAAAGAAAAATGCAAATCAAAAAACCCAGCAACATAATTTGTTTCAACATTAACACTTGTTTTCTATATTTACAGTAACACACAAAAGTAATCTTGCGTGGCACAATCACATATACTCACAGACGTAGTTACTTTCAGAACAGGGCAAACAGAGAATGAGTTGGGGAATAGGTTTCCTTTCGGCAGACAGGGTGTGTGTGTGCGATGTGAGCGCGCACGCCGTTCCTGACGGGCAGTGCAGTTTGTTCATTTTGACCTTATGTCAAAGAAAAGTTTATTTATGCAGCACATTTAAACACAGCTTAAACTGATTAAGTGATATACTAAAAGAACATTAAACTGAAATAAGAATAAAACACACACTCACACATCATTTTTCACATTTTTGTAATGTGAAGTGCTCCCACACTTTTGACGACTTCGGTCTTGTTTTGGTGCCTCTGTCATGTTTAATTTGTTTAATTCTATTTGGAAAATTCCTCCGCTCTTCCTCCACCACGCCTTTGGCCGTGCTCCATTCAGTTCGGTCTGCAGGTGAAGTTAACTTCTCCGCGACATAGCCAGTTGCGCACTGACACAACGAATCAACAATTAAATTTGTTGCCAACATTTTTAATAATCGATTTTATCGATTCGTTGTTGCAGCCCTAATTAATAAAACTGATTTTTTTTTCTATCCTTCTATCTATCCATCTATATATCTTCCACAAATAAGTTGTTGGTGTTCCCGCCGGATTGTATCAACAGACACAAAGCAGTGCCGACACGTGCCATGTTATTATTGCGCATCTGCACATGGCAATAACAAGTTGGGCAGTGCAGAGTTAAAGCCATAATTATAGAATTAAACCATGCTGGTGAATGACATCTCATGACATCTCAGTCAATGTTAATGTCTGAGCTCCGATCAGTCAGTGAGAGCGGGGTTAACGTGCTACTTTCTTCTTGCAGTCATTTCTGTTTGGGACATGGATCCTCTCTGCACTGATGGACCTGCTGCTTGTAGGAACCCTGCACCATCTCTTCCATCTCAAAGTGGACGTTTTGCCGTCGGGGCTGTAAGTCATACATTTCTGTTTTTGTTTTTGACACTTGTGAGATAACAGACAGTGCCACATTTTGACCTTTGCGTGTCATAGTGACACGTTTGGGACACTGCAAGAAAACAGGCCCGCGGTGCAAAGCGTGACGTCGAGTTGATTGATGAGCTGAGAAAAAAAACACGAAACGAAACACGAAATCCCACATCCCTTTCTAGGGTTTAATAAAATGTGTTTTATTATCATCCACGACAGTACCTTTTGGCCTTTTCCATGTGCTTCCTGTTTAGAGACAAATACATAACAATAAGCATCTTGGAAGAAGTTATTTGGCTCAAGATTGGATTGCAGTTGGTTTAAAGCCTTCTGACACATTCAAAAAATATTTGTTCTTGAAAAACTTGGCATAGTATGAGTTTTACAACGTTTATGTAAGCATTCATGAATATGATATAAGCTGATAGGTGCTTATTTGGGGGGTAAAAGACAGAGAAATTCTTGGTATGCAAAAGGCTACAGGTAGTAGTCTAGTCTTAGATCACAGCACTGGTGAGGTTGCTTAGCGAACGCACACTGCCTGTGTGCAGGCTCTTTCGGCGTACGCTGCGTAGGTAGTTCCTGTAGAGGATGACGCTGATCACCCGGTCCTGGAACTGCTTGGAGACGATATAGTATAGGATAATGTCCAGGACAGTGCTGAGGTTCATCAGAAAGGTGGTGAAGGCGGCCCAGGCACTGTAGTCACGCCCGCTGTTATCCAGCAGCAGGAAGATCAGGCAGATATGAAAGGGCACAAAGCACACCAGCACTTGCACGATGAGCGTGATGATGATGCGGATGGACTTGTGCTTCACCTTGGGCTTGAGCTTGGAGGTCCTCCCGTGGATGAGGTTGTTCACGATGATGCCGTAGCAGGCCAGCATGATGGACGCAGGCACCAGGAAGAAGAACACGAGGCGTACGAAGTTTATGGGGTTATCGCGTTTCAGGTGGATGATGTCCCGCGTCTTGGCGCAGGTGGTGAAGTTGGAGGCGTGGTCGGGGTCTTCGTCGGGGAATAGCAGTGGCGCCGTGCTGCCCAGGGTCATGACCCAGACTCCTATGCAGGATAGCAGGGCTTTGCCCGTGTTCTTCAGCTCCTTGCTGTGTCGCGGCTGAACGATGGCCACGTAGCGGTCAGTGCTGATCAGGGCGAAAAGCCAGAGGGCGATGCAGGGGTAAAAAGTTGTCAGGGCGGCACTGATCCGGCAGAAGTAGTCCCCAAAGGGCCAGCGGTCCTGCGCATAGTATATTATGCGGAAGGGCAGTAGGACAATGAAGGTGAGGTCCACTATGGCCACATTGATCATGTAAATAGTTACAGAGTTTCTCCTCTTGGTGGTCAGTGCGAACACCCACAACGCTGTGACGTTGACCACGATTCCGATGAGGAAAATGACGCAGTAGAAGACCAGCCCGGCATAGCGGTATTCTACGGGGACTAGCTCCTCAGACATGCTCTCTAGAGGTTCCAGTTGGCATTCCCGGGAAAAACTTCAGCGTAACTAGAATTTAGGAACAAAGATTAAAAGAATGTGAATTACAGTTTTAATTTCATTTTCACTTTTTCGTTGTAAATTCCTCTTATAAAAGAGAAGTGTATGTTGATCCAGTCACTGGTAATTCCCCATTAAAACCCTTGCCGGGAAAAAAAGTAGAAGAAAAATATGCTTTCGAAATTTATGCTAGGCATATTTCGTTGTTTTAAAAAGGAAAATTATATTTAAAAATCCACAAACTCCCTTGCAATTAATTTGATGTCTGAAGTCTGAATTTACAGCACAGAGTATCACTGGTATATTGATCATAGAATTAGAAATAGATAGGTCCCCTAGCTGAGTATCTCTTGGGGTTGGTGCATTTGGTCCATTACCGGCTTACGTATTTATAACCTTTCCTTTTTTGTAGCGGTGATGTGAGCGTCTTCGCATATACTGCAGCTGTGGGTTTCGTTTTGAGTCTTTCAGCCTTTTCTGGGGGAGGACAGTTAAGCACCCTCACTTCTTCCCTTGGGGGATCATGGAAAATGTCTTGCCATACCTAAACTGGTCAATTAAAATCCCCCCCTTTGCTCGTAATCACGTCAGTAACTGATTTTGTGCGCTAAACTCAACTAAAAGTTCTTCCTGTTTTACTACTGTAAAGTTTAGATAAGGCTTGGATTTAGCCACTATTCACAGTGTGTAAAATGTCACAGGAAGTTCTGTACCTGTCTGGCTGGTGTACACACAACCTCTAAAGCAGTACTAATGGGTGGAATTCAAATATAAAACTGATCTTGAGTTTTGATTCTGTTACTGTAACACTATTATTCAAGCTTTTGTTGAGTAATTTGGCATCTCGTAAAGTAATAACAGGCTCCAATGAAAATACAATATCAAAGAAAACCTAGCCAATGCCTCTGATCCCCTAATAATCTGAATTCTGTAAAGCAGTGTTTCTCAAAGCAGTCCTCAGGGACCCCCCTTGAGGGGTCATATTTTTGCTCCCTCCCAGCTCCCAGGGAATTGGGAAATAGCACAAACATGGAGCGTTTGAGGGGTCCCCAAGGACTGGTTTGAGAAACATTGCTTTACATAATTCAGATTATTAGAGAATAGAATATGGTGAGATGATAAGCCGTTTACACAACCTGATGCAGGAATTACCTCTTATCTCAAACACCACGACAACTTCTTACTGCCTTCTGAGCAAGGCTGTGCCACCAATTCGGCTGTTTTTGAAAGCACGCTTACCTCCGAATTTGTCGTCTTGTGCCATGGGGTCTTCTTGTCGTGTTTGCGTATGCTGAGCAGCCGCCAAGGAAGTGGTTCAAGCAACTCATTGGGCCCGCTTCTGGTAATTATCTCATGTGAGACCACTGTACTTCCTGCTTCAGTCGAAATAAATAACATGTAGATGAGAGAGCTTGTAAGTCTTCTGCCGGGGTCGTCTGATGTATTATTTATCTCTACAAACGGTTTAGTTACGCTTTTGTGTTAAATCGTCATAATTATTACAGAAGGATGGAACTAAACCTTGAATCAATGTCCTCTATTTCAGAGAATGAAACTACAATAAGAATCTTTAAAAACAGGAAGTAGGGGGCCTGTCTGTGTATCTGCTTGTTGCATCGTCATTTGCTCTCATTCAAATCCCTGTGCTTCATTGTTTTCTGCCCCTGGATATAAATCCCTGGATGTAAAAAAAAAAAAAGCAGTTTTACTGAAGCTTATTTCGGGGTTGAGGAAAGGGATTAGGTTTTAAGGTTTAAGGATGAGCGTTATCCTCCCTGTAGAGGAGATATCTCCTGCGTCGGGCTACAGTATGTGCCCATTTCTCTATATCTTCTTCAAACTCCAATAGCTTCATCGAGGAAATGAAATTAGTTAATGCTAGTTAATGTTACTTGAGGACACTAAATTAATGTAGTATTATACTATTAATTAACTACAGTCTTAGGTACACACTGATGTCATTAATGAATCGTGAAGCATGTTTTATCTCTAGCAATTATTATGTGTTACAATATCTGTTAATTCTGTAAACCTTTGTGAACTACTGAAGGAACCACTGAAGGAAAAAGTAATGAATGACGAGTAAAATGCTGATATTATGTTCAATAATGAATGTCTTTTATCTAAGTAGTGAGTTTATTTGTTCGTGATTTGTTCATGATTTCTACTTCAGTAGTAGCAGAGTTACTACTAAGTATTTTTTGTCTCCTCGAGTAGTGTTACTGTGTTAATTTAAGTACCATAAAATGATAGGTACATTTGTTCCAGAGCAATTTCACTACTCTCCTTAGCGATAATGTCAATTGTGAAGCTCGTTCTACTCCTGCACACTCCTTTTATCATATACGTTACCAAGATTAATTTCACTTCCAAATTTTTGCTTCGCTGCTTAACAGTTACGCTTTGATTTCTGTCCTGCGGAGGTGGGAATTAAATAATAATATAATGAAATTAAATGGAGCACTCTGGTTTGCAACACTGCCAGCGTTTGTTTAACTAATGGGACATTTAGTTTATTGACGGATACATATCCAAGAAAACTGTATTTGGACTAATGGACAAAAATTTTTAAGGCTTAATCTTTTGATTAATTCTATAAGAATACCCTGGTATAAATGCATAAATGGTTGAGTTTGCTAAACTTATAGGATTTGCTTTGCATCAAACCAGTGTTAACCTACCTAGTTCACTTCTTTTGCAGACACATTAACTGCTTATGCTCTTCAGGTATGTAGTATACATTGCAGACACAAAACGGAAGAATACTAAGAATAGTATTAAATAGTATTTAATTCTTGTCTACTATGCTTCAACACTGAGGATAACTTCGTAATTATGATTGTAATTTACTTTTATTTATTTCCTTGAATAGCCAAAGAGTTGGATGAAACCATTTCTTATGCTTTATTTCCAAATAAATAGTTTCGTGTCAGTATAATAACCTCCTTTATGCTTTTGAGGTATAAGGATCATATTCCATGCTGCCCAGTAGATGGCAGCATTTAATTTTAAAGAAATTGAATATTGTTTACTGTAAGTTCTCTTTTTTGTACAACATAAGAAAACCGTGAGTATTTTCCTAGCTGTATGGCTTTTTTTTTCAAGTGACGTACATTTGAATTATAATACGTAGCAGAATAATAAACTTCATTGTTTCTGTGTTTGGAGGAAGTTGTTGGTGTCTTGTGAAGTTCCTATGATTTAAAAGCAAATTTACAGAAATCTGTTTTTTTTTTCACACGGATGATGGATGTTTCAGAGGATCAGGGGTCCTTCCTCTTTTAGGACAAGGTTTTTGTGTAAACTGGGTAAACTTTACTTGCCCTTAAGATCTGTACTGGTGGTTTTTTTATACTTAAGATAGGGCTTAAATAGGGTCATTTGTGGTCTGCATGTCCATCAATGGATGAAAATAATCAAATTATTCTTCATCTAACTAAGAAGCTCTACAAGTATTGTTTGTGTGTTCAATGCTTCTCTGTTTGTCAGTTATTTGCACATGAATATGCATTGTAAATGCTCCTTGTTCACTGCAAGTTATGTTTTCAATTTATTAGGTTGTTAGCCTGTAAGGGAAAAAGTTCAGCCTGATTCCTAACTTATATATGCTTCAATAAGAATATAACTGAATGAATGGTTAATTGTAAAACTGTTGATTTTTAAGTAATGCTTGAAATTTAAGTGAAAAACACCCACATACACACACACACTTACTGAGAGTTTCAGTTTTGGCATCTCTAAAACAGAGCTGCATTTGTGCATACTGTTTTTTCCTGTTGCGATAACCCATTGTGTGTGTTTTATTTATTATTGCTTCAGTTAGTTAGAGGGGTTGGGTGTCCATGACCGGATGGCTGCTTCAAATCTAATGTTCTGCAAAGCAGTTGCACTGTCGGGCCCTCAACCACTATAGCTGCAGGAACAGGCGAGCTCTACATTCCTACATTGTACATTGCTTTGTATAGAGGTGTCTGCTAAATAAAAACATGTAAATAATTCATTCATGAAATATAGTCTCCCCTCTAGATGTGTCATGGTGTCTTGGGCTAATTTTGACTCATTGACTTTCTATGGTACAGATCCTTTTGCAAAGCTCTATATACCCATATATATTTTCCTATATGGCAGACCATTATTATCAATGGTCCTCATCCAATTTCGAGGTCCGGAACAATTTTCAATAACAATAGAGCATTTTTTCATAAACCATATTGATTGGTAAGGTGCATTGTTGGCTGGGTCTAGATTAATTTACAGTCACTGTCCACATCTGGATAGCCGGATTTTGAGAACCCCTGTTCTCAAATATATACACCGATTCCTGTACCTGCTCGACATTCCTGCACTTTACTAATTATTTCAGTATTTTCTTTAAATAATGATATTCTTGCATTTCTGGTCAGATGGCAACTGCATTTCATTAACATTGCACTGGGACCCTGCATTGTGACAATAAACTGAATCTAATCTAATTTTATCAAATGTAATCTAATAAACTGTGCAATGATTTATCCTTAGTAATTTCTATTATACAGCACAAAAAAAAACATTTCCCAGAAACTTTTGGTCCAGCATAATTTACACGGTTCACTCAAAACGGAACTCGGAGTTTTGAGACAGTTATTTTAAATGCTTCGACAACTTTATTTACATAACACTGATCATTTTTGACACTTGAGATGTTTGAATCCTACCAGTGATTTGCATCTAGAAAGTAAAACATTATTTCTTAGGCTCTAGATACAACCTCAGTAAGCATGTGGCCTCACATAGCATCCTTCTCCAACTGTGGAATTTGTCCATTTATATCTGGCAGTATTTTGTGCTGAATATATTCCTTCAAAACTTAATTTGCATCTCTTCCTTTGTTCCGTGGTGGGATCTTCTTGACAAGCTTATACCTGCAGGCATTGTCTACTCAGTGCAGTCCTCCTTCAGTTATCGTGGTGATTTGGCTGCATTTACATATTGTGCTTGCTGCTGTTTAACTGAATCTCTGTGGCATCTATGGCGTCACGGGAGTAGGCCTCTGGGGAAGTCCGGACCACGCTAGAGAAGGAGACGCTGACCTGTTTCTTTAGGATCTTCATGATTTTCCTTTTGTAGCCTTTGCAGGCAAAGAAATAAATGAATGGGTCAAGACAGGTGTTGAAATTCATGAGGCAGACCGTGAAGTGCAGAGAAACTTGGAAGGAGAACAACTCTTGGCAGTCAGGCTTGTAGATGAGCTTTCGGATCATGTATTGTAGGATGTCAATGTGATAAGGGCTGTAGCACACAGTGAAAACTAACATGACACAGCAGATGACGCCAATGGCTTTTTTGTTCCGGCCGGATTTCCCAGTCAGGTGATTACTCTTGGCTGCAAAGTACAGCTTCCGGGACAGGACAGAGTAGCACACCAGAATGGTCGTCACTGGGATGCCATAGCCCATGAAGACCGCTGCAATCAACATATATGGCAGGTTTTTCTCTTTCTCAAAGTTGGGGTACTCCATGCAGGTCACATAGCCATCCTTC
Source organism: Petrocephalus schoutedeni (assembly GCA_026780765.1). Taxonomy (NCBI): domain Eukaryota; kingdom Metazoa; phylum Chordata; class Actinopteri; order Osteoglossiformes; family Mormyridae; genus Petrocephalus; species Petrocephalus schoutedeni. The sequence goes on along the minus strand of JAODKL010000001.1, from coordinate 39,911,901 downwards.
TCATGATTTGTCATTGGGTTGAACAGCAGTGGCAGAGTTTGCCCCAACACCAACATCCAGACGGCGATGCAGATATACTTGACATTTTGTACTTTCCGCAAGCGGCTGTAGCGCAGTGGCAGCACGACGGCAATGAAGCGGTCTACACTCAAGCAGGTCATGAAGTTAACTCCAGCATAGGTGTTGATGTAGAAGATGAGGCCAGTCACCTTGCAGAGGGCTTCATGCAGAGGCCAGTGGAAACCCATTGCATAGTAGCTAATACGCAATGGTAGAGAAAGTGTGAAGAGGATGTCTGATATTGCCAGATTAGTGGAGTAAAGTGTGGTGGAATTTATCTTCTTCAGGTTGGGCCAGATTACATGTAGGGCAAGTAGGTTCCCCAGTAAGCCCACAATGAAAACGACGGAATAGTGGATCGGCATCAGAATTTTGGCGATGTTCCGGTGGTCGTATAGGTTCATGCATTGTTCTGAGACATTGGTGCTCACATTCCCCAACGAGTCTGCCATGGGGACGTCTTAGATCTGTGGGAAAACAGAAAAGTATCAATTAGGGAAGTAACAAAACCAAAAACTCACTATATGGGTGTTTATCGTGTTTTTAAAGTATGAAGAAATATGAATTTTATTAAATTACAAATCAACATTTTTTATTTTATTTCCTTTTAACTTAAAGTGCTTCTGCTTTACTTTTTTAATAAAACTAAATATCCAGCCATGACATAAGAAATTGGAATTCTTTTTGGCAGTGTACAGCTAAACTATGTACGTACAATTGCAAAACAAAAACAGTGCAGCAGTCCATAGTAGCAGTCCTGTTTTAAAATGAAATTAAATAAAATGAAATAAACAAAACAAGTCACACTCACAGTGGAACATCAGTCTTTTTAGTATGATTGCTGTTCGAACAATAACAATGCAATTTCTGACAAGGAGAGAGAGAGAGAAGATGTAGAACACAGATGTACTAACGAAATAAGCATATTATCCCGGTTGATACTGTCACAGTTCTATGACAGTATCAAGACGTTTTTGTAATCATGATTAGTGTTGAGCGAACCCGAACTTTACGGTTTTTGGTACCCGGACCCGAACCCGAACTTTTCCGTTTTTCAGTGTTCGGGTGTTTAATAAAGCTTGTTGAAAGGCTGCAGGGCAGCCAATCAACAAGCTTTTAAACTGTGCGCATTTAGAAGCCATCACAGCCATGCCTACTAATGGCATGGCTGTGATTGGCCGGTGCATCATGTGACCCAGCCTCTGTAAAAGCTGGATCACGCGTAGTACCACCCATCAGGTCTGAGTACTGCAGGGACTGTGCAGCTGAAGTGAGGTACAGTGTTAGGAATCTCATCTGGCTATTTGTTTTGTTGGTGACCTATAGTGATTTTTTTGTGGGTGCAATCCACCAACTTTGTACCCCTGACACAGAAATATAATTAATAATCTGGCTGTTTTTTGCGTTTAGCGTATCATTAGCATGTGAATAGCGCAATTTGCAAAGGGAGGGGCGATCACCGACTCAGACACC
>JAODKL010000001.1:39899381-39910268 GCA_026780765.1 Petrocephalus schoutedeni | reverse complement strand
CCAGAGGGTTAAGCCATTTCCCTATCCACATTTATTTGCAGGGCAATTGTCCTGCTCTTACCCCCATTTTGCAGCCAGCTAGCCCTTTCTATGACTTTTTTAGAGCCATTTTAGTGCCCTAAAGTTCGGGGCTCCATTGACTTCAATGGGGTTCGGGTTCGGGGGTAAGTTCGGGTCCAGTTCGGGTCCCGGTGTTCGCTCAACTCTAATCATGATACCACCAAATTCGATATATCTTTCCATCCCTAGTGTCAGAATTTTCAGCATATGCACTAATATAATAAATAATAATAATTGATACTTTATTGATCCCTGTGGGGAACTTCTTCTCACCTCCCCCAAAACTTGCTCTCCCAATGAGAGCAAGCTTGGCCGTGAAGGGCAGCCACCTGATGCAGCGCCCAGGGAGCTGACGGTTAAGGGCCTTGCTCAAGGGCCCACAGACGTGCTGAGGCTGGGCCTTTTTCTTACACATAGTTGATGGTCTGATTATTTTGATGAGCACAAATGTCATGACTTTATCAACTCACTTCAGCAAGGTTTGTTCTTAAGACGTTTTCATTTCTGCGCATGATGGCTGCAGCATATAATAACATCTTGGCGCTTTGTAACCTCAGATGTTCTTCTTGATTGAGTGTTTGTATGTGACTTGTTTTCAATACACTTCCTATGGACATAAATGCTCCATGCTGCTTCTTCCTTTCTTCCAAACATCCCTAGCTTTTTCTCATGCATGGCCTCTTTGGCTTTGAATAAGTCGGTAACATAAAAGCAAAAACAGGAAGGAATGTCATAGAAAAATGTGAAAAGCAGAGCATATGAACTCTAATTCTCTTTTATTCGATCTTTCATCTGTTTACTTCTTTGTGTGTGTGTGTGTGTGTGTGACTGATGCTGCCTGTGCGTGAACATTGTGAAATGTTCTCTCTGAAAAGAGAAAAAACTATCATGCTATGAAGACATTTGTTAGCTCACTCTTTTCAGCAGTAGATATTTTGCCACACTGACCAAGTGCAAACACAAACTCAACTAAAATTGAAAGTTTGATCGGGGTGGTCATTTACATAATTAAAAAATAAATTCCTATATTTGATGGGATGTTTAAAATTATGAAGTAAAATTCTAGGTTACCAGCAGTGGTTCAGATACCGAGATAAAATTCTGTAGAAATCTGATAGCCAGGTCTTTTCTGGCATCACTGTAGCATGAGACATACTAAGCATATTCTTGCTGTGGTGAATTTCCACGCACACAAAGACACACACAAACAGACTCAATCAGGCACCCATGTGAGCGCTGCGGAGTTGTAGCTGCTGCTTAGTACACACCCTTTGAAGGGTGGAGTAAATTTCACCAGATCAGTGTGCTAAGCAGATTGGCAGCTGAACATAGCAGTTTTACCAAGTGCTTGCTAGCTGCATGAACTGAGTTTATGTGTAAATGAAAGTATCAGTTATTTGATTGACTTTAATTAATGACAAATGCAATATTTTATATGCTAAATGCATTTTTGCTTAAGCCACTGTGACGTTCACCAAGAACGTCTAAAAAGATGACATGATGTGAAAACCTGGTGCGTCATTAGAGTTTAACATTGTGGATGTCACCACGTTACAGTTACGGTGTCTAGACTTGCTCCAGTAAACAGTCCAAGTAACTTCTATTCTGCAGTTCTTTAAGTTGAGTACCTTTATTTGTCAGATTAGAATACTCCCAAAATGAATAAAGGTAGATTTCCTGTGATGTATCTCTGACTCAAAACCATTGTTCTGTATCTAGGTTTACAGTAAACAGGTTAAATCATCACTACTTGAACTGTTGAACTGTTGCTTGTGCAAAAAAATGACCTCCAAAATCAAGTTATTTTGTCCAGTGTTCTGTAAAACAATTTGTTTAGCAGTATCTGTTTTGTGATTTTATTTCGGACATTGTCAAAACTCAAATTTGAGTCAAGAAAATAAAAATGTCTTCCTGTACTTATATAATGAAATATTAAAGTACAAAGGTCTTTATCTTTCAATTAAGAACGATTTCTAAAAACATAATTTTGTTTTTTTTAATTTACATAAAACATTTTTTGGTTACACATAATTGAATTTAGATAAATGCAACAAAAGAAGTTTACTTTCAAATTTGCTGAATTCCTTTTGGTTTGGTACATTCCAGAAATTCAGAAACGTGTACTTACCAAATCAAAAAGAACTTTAATACTGTTGTGAAATACTGGTGTTGAGGGAAAAATTTAACCTTCACATGGTCTGGAGAAACTGTACGCTTTGCCAAGTTAAACCACGTTATGTCTGCGCTCTGTCCACCGCGAAATAGAGAAGTGAATTCCCTCTCTTTTGTGAGTAACTATGGCAATTGACATCACTTCCTGCTGTGGTTCACTTTTTCCTGAGTCGTTAAAGGTTTCTTTGCTTTATAGGAAGTGAAATCTTTTGAAAGTATCTGTCTATTCAGTGCAATTTTATGCTTCTCAAAAAAATCCATAGTATAGCGTAAATTCTGTGTAATGGTATTTTTCATTTGTTTCGTTGTTTATCATCATCATTATTATTATTATTATTATTACTGATGAAAAGCTCATAAACTAAAAAAAAAATTAATTCTAGTTCTGAAGACTCAAAACTGCAATACTGATATTTACCTGCTTATCAGTTTTTAGCGCAAAATAGTGAAAGAAAGGATGTAGGTATAGTGACCAGGTGCACCCATATAAGTACTTCAGAAACAGATAGCATTCCCGGCACCTTCACATGTCACTGTCGTAAGTATATAGAGAATAGTTCATTGCTTTAAGCCAACGACTGACGTGTTTTCGGAAAATTGTGTATTTCACTGAAATTTTCTTAGTGATGATATGGACGTCTATTTGTCATGTGGCTCCCTATACAAAGTATCAGACACAGTAGACTGATGAGGAATTTGGTGCACATGCAGTGATATCATAAAGCATAAGGAGCTCTATGAAATCCACCAGCAGGCCTGCTTCAATCACACTCTCTGTGCTCCTCATCTGCAGCCTGGGCCCGGTCTTCGCCCTCTTCGTGCCTTTCTTCTGCTCAATTCCTCAAGTCCAAGTCACTCAGGTCTTCGGTCAGTTTTCAATCACTAACAAATCCCTCGTCTACATCGTAGGCCTGCAGGTGAGTGCCAACATCCCTGTTCTATTTTAAGCTACCCCTTGATTGTGATTCAACACAGTTTGATGCTGCAAACCAAGCTGAAAGCATGTGGTAAGCAACAGTATATATGGGCATGAAGAGAAACCCATTTGTGGTTCGGATTGGAACTGGGGTATCTGCCATCTGTAGCGACAAATAGCAGTGTCTGAATTTATCTTACACCGAATCACTTTTGCAGAGTTAGGGTTATTTTTCTTTGGGTTATTTTATGTTATTTTAATACATTTAAATTTACAGAAATAAATGAAGAAAATTCACCACCTTAAGTATCACCAAAATGTAAAATTTCGTTAAAGGTCATTGATTCCTTATTCGTTTTCAGTATGATGCACAGTTTATCAGTAGATCGTTCTTCTTGTTTGCTGCTATAAGGACCTGTCATGAAAATATTTTCCCACATGATGTGCCTTTAACTCTTGCTCGCTATCTTTGCTGATATGCGAAGCACAATTACCGCACAGAGTCTAACGCGACCACCCCAGCCCTGAGTGTGCTGAGTTTCAGTGTGAGGCTAAATCAGGGAAAGTGTCTCGTAGACTGGGATCACCTTACATATTAAGCTTCCTGGGGCGTTGTAGAAACATAAGAATGTTAAAAAGTAAGAATACTCGGAATAGTAAGAATACTTACTAAGAATACTTAGCAAGAATACTAAGCATACTTGCGTGGAAACAAGTGTCTGTTCCATTCCTCTCTTTCCTCATTCTCTCTCCGGGCCTGAGTGGAAGGAAGTGGTCCTTTTGTCATGCCACTCCCAAGCTCCTGCTTTGCATTGTGCCCTTTGTGTGTCATTAATGCTGGAAGAACAGAGTCCATGCTCCTGGAACAAAACTTGGAGGCTAACTTACTAAAAGTGCTAGAAATTATTAAGTTTTCAAGTAAAGTCTTTCTCACCGCTGGGTTTTCACCATTAAATGACTAATGTGTTGAGCGCATCATGATGGAAAATTACCACTGAATGACAAATATCAATCTCAATGCTCACTTTATCTACTGCCACTAGACAGAAAGTAGGGGATGTCCAAGGTGGTACATTACCAGCCTTGTGCTGCAATGTTGCTACCGGAATGGTCTAGGAAAGCAAGGTCCATCATTTTACACTGATGCATCACAGAGCGGGCAGCCCTTTTTATTCAAATTAATGTTGCCGTGGTGATTCACTATGTTCTTTTTTCTCCCTGTAAGCTTCTGACATCCAGTCCTTTCATGTGGATCATCACTCTTAGCGGACTGGTAAGTACGATCACGGAGCGGTTTGTCCTATTTTATTCCCATTTTTTTCCCTGTAGTTTTTAGTTATTTATAATTTGGTTTGTGCTTTGATTCATCAGTGACTCTCAATGCGGACAAAACGTTACTCACAAGCACCTGTTGGCAAATGTGCGTTGGATCGTCATACACAATGAACAATGAGTTAAATTCAGTGTGATGTTACTCGGTGACACCTCTCATCCGGTGTACCTCTCCTCTCGCGTGGCGTGTTTTCTGCAAACTATGCTTCAATTACTTGTCAAGATTTTTTTTTGCTTCTAAGTTGTCCACTTTATCTGTCCTTGAGATTACTAGCTTTTGCCTGGCAGCTAGATGAGTTTTTCTTTAGGGGGACTGTCCTAATTTAGAAAGTTCTCAGAACTTCTAGATTTTTTCTCTCTCTGCATCACCTTACCTTACCAGTATAGCCAAAGAGAAGAACTCCAATGTCCCTATACCTGTACTTCTGCAAATAGCAAACAAATGCCAACTTAATCTGAAGCATTCATGTATGCTCTAAGTCAGCATTCTCAACACGGTCCAAGGGGACCCCTCAAACAGTCCACATTTTGCCAGGAGCTGGGAGGGAACAAACGTGTGGACTGTCTTGGGGTCTCGAAGGACTGAATTGTGAAACACTGCTCTAAATCATGCTTTTTTTTTAATTGATGAAGTGTTCTGAAAGCTATTCCCTATGGAACAACTGTAGGATGGGGAAAAAACACATCAAACTACATCAAATTACTTTCTGTAATTTTCATCTCAAAGGATGCATTTCCGTTTTGTGAAAAACCTTTGGTTTTGACATAGTTTTGAGAGGTGAATTTACCAACCACTGAGGTTAGTATTATGAAAGGTCAGGATTTTACAGGATGACTATGATTTTATCATTTGACTTGCTCAGCTTCAAAATTTGAAAGTCAATATTAAGTTCTGTTTGGTTGGGCCTAGTTGTACAACTGTACTGTGCAGTTAGCGAAGTTTTATGATGGCAATAAAAGCAAAGGTCTTCAGTGCAGTTAGCTTGCGCACCGACATGGAGATTTTGACCAATACTAATAACTGGTATATTTCTGTCTAATGTTGTTGATGCTGATTACTGATCATTAGGGAGGCTTAGACCCCTGAAGGGATATGGGTAGCAGTTAGGCTCAAATATACTATGTAATTCAATATGTAAACTGTGTAGGATACCTTCCACCAAAGCCTAGTTTGGTCATTGTGGAGAAATGGAACTACTGATCTACTGAAGTCAGTAGTTAGTGTCATTACAGAACTACAGCCAGACAGCTGGTGCCAAATCATGAAAGAGTTCATTGCTTCTGAGAGTTTGCCACCTTCTCGCTAACTGTCATCGTGGCGGGGAATAAAATAAATATGCAAGCTCAAATTTTGCCCTTCTGTAGGACCTCAACTGTAAAAACGGTCTTTACTGCCTTTTTTACACAGGCAACAACATTATGTTGACTCTGCTATTGCCACAAAATTTTAGTGCAGCAATGCATTTTGAATTAAAATACTTCAAAAGTTTGTATATATCCATACAGAAAAAGTGTTTCTTTCGGGTTAAATAATAAATAACCATTTTTTAACGTTTAACAATACACTCTTAGCAGATCTATTGTAGATGTAGTTCAGAAGTAACCCAACCCAGTGGTTTTCACACATTTTCAAATGCAAATTTCCTTTGTGCAAGAGGAAATGGCAAGAGTTTAGAAACCCATTTAACTATTTTTTTGTGCCAATGTTTATACAGCTCTGGAAAAAAATTAAGTGACCAGTCTATATATTTTTTAAAGAATTTGCATTTGTAAATCCAGGTGTAATCCTGGTTCTGCTGGCAGAAGGCTACCCTGAGCAGTGAGTTTCTAAGAGAGCAGGACCTCTCAAGAACAGGGTGTAGCAGGAAACATGGGGGATGACCAGACACCCGCCAGGCAGAGGGTGGAACTGACGTCTCATTAAACAAGAAGCCCTTCATTAGTGAGAAAAAGAGAAGAACCAGGCTGCTGTGTACAACAAAAAATATATATATTTTTCACAGACACCCATAAATTGAGAAAAGAGTGAAACATAATATTTTGTTGTGGTCTCTTTTTTTCTGAGCGGTATTACATTGTGGGGACCAAATGTCCCCAAAATAAAAAGCGTGTTATTTTGATGCTGCGTGCCTTTTTTTTGCTCCCCACATGGGAATACTCAGTATTATATAAGTCTGTGGCTGCAAACTAAAAATGCCAAAGGTCTTGTATTTTGTTTGGTTACTTATGACCAAGGTTAAGGCTGGGTAAGGGTTATGCCCTTAGAAATTATGATGTTAAATTACAAGTAAATCACTTAATAGGAAATCAGTAGTCTAGTGGTGTGGTCTTATAGAAGTCTATTGTTATACATTATAAAATTATGCAAAGAATGTAATTGTTATACATTATTGCCTTTCTGTCTGTTATTAGGGTTCTGGTGTCCTTTACCACAGAAATATACTAAAGCTACAACGCTTCCTGTCTGTGCCAAGTTGGATGGCGCGCGGCTTTTCCTGCATGTTAGAGCCTCTGCTCTCTGCCTCGGAGCCCCCCCAGGAAGCAGCCCTCGGCATGGGAGCAACTTTAGACATCCAGCGGCAGCAAAGGATGGACTTGCTGGACCATCAGATCCTCCTGTCCCAGTTTGCCCAGATGAGGAGGGGCCACCAAGAGCAGGTAGGCCCCCCAGGAGACGCTAGTCCATGGCTGTATTGCAGTGACTCATTTGTTTTTCATGCACAAGATCATATGGAAGTCTGACGGCATGTTGAGGGGAAATCCAGTGGTGCTTCCTGATTATTTTTAGGGGAGGGGGAGGAACAAATGGTGGGCGACAGTAAAATCTCTTGAATTGCATGTATATCCAGAGGTGAAAAAACCAGGAGTTTTGGGGGAATATGTTACACCAAAGTACATAATTTGACTTCATTCATCCCCTCCAATAAAGAGACCGTTGCATTTAAATTATTAAATAATAATCGCATATATCCATCCAGTTCTGGGAAGTAAAAATTTATAGTTGCGGCACATATTATGCGCATTTGGGAAAACTATGTTCTTTGATCAACATCATTGCTCACAGCCAATGAAAATGTGGGGTGGGGGGTTATTATTTCTGGGGGGTACAGGGTGGTACTCACTATTTTTTACACTATGATTTTAATAGAAATTCAGGGGAAAGAGGCCCACTTCTTTTCGGTTCTTGTTCTGAAATAGATAATGATCTGTGTGCGTTCTGTAGCCTTTAGTCTCCTCTGGGTTGCAGAAAAAAAGGAACTTGTTCTCTGGTGCATACTCATGGTGTTCTGCCATCTCTCTCACTTGCAGACTGGCTTGTTTTTCTCATAGCAGGGTCCTTTGTGACATTCTTTGTCTTCCGCCTGGATGTTATGACCTTCCTCTTCTGCTGAGCCCATCTGCGCTCAGTCATGCCATTGTTATTATATATATATATACACACATGGGTCTCACTAGGGCTGTTTTAGGGTGTGTGGTCATGACTGTCTGTCTGTCTGTCTGTCTGTCTGTCTGTCTGTCTGTCTGTCTGCATGCGTGTGTGTGTGTGCGTGCGTTTGCATAGGTCACATTTGAGGACCAAAATGTCCCCAAAGTGTGGTAAAACCCGGAATTTTCCTACATTTGGGGACATCTTTTCAGGTTCCCATTTGGATAACCTCAATTTTATAAAAAATCTGTGGATGCAATCTAAAAAGTAAAAATGCCAAATGTCTTGTATTTGGGTTGGTTACTTATGGTTATGGTTAGGGCTGGGTTGGGGTTAAGGGTGTCGTGACTGGGATTAGGGTTTTTCCCATAGAAATGAATGGAAGGTCTTAATTTAGATAGGCACGCGAGTCTCTGTGTGTGTGTGTGTGTGTGTGTGTGTGTGTGTGTGTGTGTGTGTGTGTGTGTTAAGGTCATCATAGTTTAGGATTAGGGTTTTTCTCACAGAGATGAATGGAGAGTCTCCACAAAGATGTGAATATAAATGGCTTTGTGTGTGAGTCTTGGGATGGGTATAAAACATGAATGTTAGGTATAGGTGATTTTGGATGTTGTATCTTGATCTTGCCTTCTAAAAGAATATGTTTTCTGCAGTAAATCCCACAACTAAGCAAGGGAAGCTGCATGTTTCCTGCAGCTCTGGCCTTGTGCCTCTGACTCACTACAACATCTCAACCACAGTAATGCCTTAGCATTTATGCATTTAGCATTTATGTAGCCTGACATGCTGGGTATAACAGTGTGTGGCTCAGTTCATAGAAAGCATGTAGCAGTGATTTTGTAGTAGTAAATGTTTGTGTATTCTGTTAGATGCACCACGTATTACAGACATCAGCTGCTTGTAAGTTAAATTATGTTTATGACATCTGATTACGTTGCATTGTCATCAAACAAAAGGTGTATAATCATCTGAGACACTAGAGTGTTCTTCGTGTGTTCTGTAAGTTTTTTTAAGTCTTTTAAAAAGAGTTATTTCTGGATCTTAACTTAAATTACATTATATATATCGTGGCTAAGACCATTTGCAACAAACTGACAAATTTTAAAATTAAAGTTTTGTTTATTTCTACGCAATCAAAGCATATTTTCATCACCGCAATCTTCATGATCTTTAAAAAAATAGGAAAAATCCATCCGCATTCTTTGTATAATGCAGTGAAGTGCACATTTGGTGAAAGCTGAAAGGTGTTTTTTTAGCACAGGAACAGGATGTTGAGCAGTCTGTTATTTAGAGCAAAGGATCATTTAAACTCCCTTTCAGCCACAAAGTTGCCAGGTGCACAAGCAAATGAGCTCACATTTCTCACTCGGCCTGGCTTGCTTATTTTGCAGATAGGAAATTATAAAGCTAATTCCCCATGGACATCCTTCCCTGACAGACTCTGCTGAAACTAAAATTCTGCATATCTTATGAAACGTTGGTGCTTGAGTGTTCCAAATTGAGATGTGCAGAAAATCTGTCTCTGCATATAGAACAATTAATTACCTCCATTTGAACTCTTATGTTTATGGACATGGTTAGAATTGGCATGTTATGTTATTTAATCAGAGACCATTTACTTTGACTTACAGCTCCTACAACATTTAACTTTATTATATTGCTGTAAAATTTTTACTAATACTTTTTGTTTTTGCTATTACATTTACTCAGTTGTGTAGTCGCTCTGGTTTTTACATCCAGACCTGCAGCATTTTACAAGTTAAGATCATTTACACTACCATTTGCATCCGTTTTGGTGTCTGCTGATGTCGGCTGGTTGACATATGCGATGCTGTCCCTTTAGGCTCACCCAATCAGCTGGAGCCGCTTTTTCCCATCCCTTCGTCATAGAGGGCAGAACCAGAACCACGCTCGGCCCCAGCAGCCTGCACAGGCGTCACAGCCAAACCATGTTGACGGCATGCCTGTGTCTGAGGAGCAGGTGAGCTAGAGAACTAGGAAACAATGTAATGGTGTTTTAGCTTGGATTCAACGGATTAGCTTGTTGTGCTAACGTTCCCATGTTCAGTTATATTATAAGTCCAGCTCTGTATTTGGAAAGGCACAGCTGCAACACTTTTAAACAGGAAATATACCCCTTTGGTTTCTTTGCCATCTAAGAAGACCACTGCAATCTCAAATGGGAATGAAAGTGTCAGGCCAAAATGATCTCGATTTGGTTTTTCTTTCGCGATTTAGTATACTCTCTGTCAGGGTTTTATTATTATGAGAAGGTAGAAGCAGCCACAGGATTCGTGGAACCTAAGACACCGGAAAGGTAGGCGCCAAATGCCAACAACAGAGAAATGAAGTCATCAGCTAGAGAGCAAAATGGCTCTGGCTTCAACCACAGGAAGAGCCCAGCAGCTTGCTGGTTAGACATCAATATGCCATACTTTAGTAGTGTGACACAGATTTCTTGTGTAAAAATTGCTCACTCCTGGCTATATCTGGGGATGCATAGCTCACTGCATTCTACACATTTAATATTTTGATCTCTGCCATTGCTCCATGACATAGATGCTGTTGTTTAATGATGAATCTGTAGCCTGACTGAAATGTTCTCTTTTCCCTTGGAGCTGTTTGAAATCACACGAGTAACTAGCCCTCCACAATCCACAGGTTATTAATCGTGAAGTGCATGAAATAAGTAGCTGATAACTGGTTTGAATTTCGGGCCCCAGTGAAATGACAAGTAATATATTTATGTTTAATTTATTTAGCAGGCACTTTTATCCAGAAGGACATATATATTTTATTGATATTTATATATTTATATTGATATTTATATATTTATATATATATATATATTTATATATATATATTTATATATAGGGGGTGGCACGGTGGTGCGGTGGTTAGCACTCACACCTCTGGGACCGGGGTTCGAATCCTGCCCAGTTCCATGTGTGTGGAGTTTGCATGTTCTCCCCGTGCCGTT
>JAODKL010000001.1:39857156-39878217 GCA_026780765.1 Petrocephalus schoutedeni | reverse complement strand
AATATCTCTGAGGAATGTTTCCAGTACCTTGTTGAATCTATGCCACGAAGGATTAAGGCAGTTCTGAAGGCAAAAGGTGGTCCAACCTGGTACTAGCAAGGTGTACCTAATAAAGTGGCTGGTGACTGTATATGTATATATATATATATATAGAGAGAGAGAGAGATATCCATTTTCCATACCTGCTTACCTATATATCTGTATCTATACACTGTGTGCAGAATTATCAGGCAGGTGCTATTCTTGGAGTTGATTTTCAACAAAATTTAGGCAAATTTATAAAGGCGAATTCTGAAGTTTTCTTTTGCTCCAAGTAAATTTAAACGATAAAAACGTTACATTCGTCTGTCACAAACAAAAATAAAATACTGGCGTGTCAGTGTGCACAGATATTAGGCTGCCAGAAAGTAAGTGGTGTTCTGAGAGATGTTCTGAGATCTGTGCTGCCTACCGCCTTGGTAAATCTCATACCTTAATATGGCCCCAGTAGCTCTCAATGGGGTTGAAGTGCAATGTATTTTGTTTCCAGAATAGATATCCACGGCTCTGTCAGTTAATTTAGTCTGATTTACGTGATACTGGTCCATATGCAAGTACTTCTTGAAGCAGAACCATTAACACCCACTAATGCCAGAAAATAGATATTGAGTTATTCTGACAAACTGGAATGATAATATGTCTAGGTTTAATTTTAGAGATTAAAAATGCGCTAAAAGGTTAGGCAGTACATATAAGTCCTTGAACTCTTGTTTTGACAGCTACTGAGTGATTTCTGGTTATGCGCATGAATACATGATGATGTGTCACCTCCTGTCCCGATCTGAGGACTGATACGCGTTCGCCTGTGCGTTTGGCAGTCTCCGCCTGCCGCGGCTTCCTGTCTCCTGCCGACCGCGGGCCCCCGATGACGTGTGCCGTGCTGCTGGGGACTCCAGCGGGTTACGCCGCCGCCATATTCCACAAGTGTGAGCGGAGGAGATGCGTCCTGACGGGGGAACCTGCTCATTAGGTCACATCAGCGTCACCGCGTGACAACCTGGACAAGCTGAGGCTTCTCGGGCCGCCGGCCCGCTCCTGTCCGGCCTGACTGCCTGAGCGCCAGTTGTGATATCTATTTCAGTCCACCCAGAGATCTGACAGCCGACGTGGCAACTCGAGAGGATGAATAATTCAGCAATTAGTTGCGTCCCCACCATGCTCATATGTTTCCTTATTCTCTGGTGCCCGCAACACTTAGCATCCAAGTGTGGAGCTGGAAGCCATTTCGATTTCCACTTACATGCTGCACTTTAATTCATTTCACAAGACCTGTGAATATTTCTTTCCCAGATTTTGACCCTCGACATTTTCCATCCATTTTAACTCTTCAGGGCCAGTGTTGTACAGTAGCCTGTGAAAGATTCCATGCCCCTTCCATTTATACTGAATGAATGCAAAAGGAAATCCGAAGGGCCCGTTTATATGGCGAGGATGACAGCAGGAGATTTTCTTCATATCTAATGGACGTTGAGCATCTTCACTCCATGCCATCAGGTAGAGTCAGGTACCATTTTTATTTCACTCGTTTTCCATAAGGTCACGCCAGATGTTCTGCATGTTCAGCTTTCTCTGCCTGGTCCTTATCATACCTGTGATTACATGTTCAGAGGCCTCAGTCCATCTCTGTGCAGAGGTGACTACCACCCCGTCACTGGGGCTGCCATGTTTTGTCACGATCGCCACTCTCCGATTTGTCCCTATAACCGGGGGAGTAGCTAATACAGCAGCTTCATGATGTTGTTCCGTTTCGATGTCTGACAAACGGAAATTATTGCTGGAATGACCATCTTAGTTTCCCAGACCACAGACAGTGGAGGTTGAGCATCTTCATTCCGTTCTTCTGTAGTATGAACTGCGTCTTTTTTGCTGAATTGTAAGCCACTTAAAAGGATTAGTAGGGGAACAGGAGAAAGTCCACATAGCAATGTTTCAGCATCAGAGTAGGATATGGCAGGATATGGCAGACTACAGGTAGGGGGCTGTCTGCTCTCTCAGCCAGACCTTGGCTACTGATCAGGCTTCAGATAAAAGTCACATAAAACTTCCCAGTACAGTAAATAAAATTATATTGCATTGTTTTTATAGGTTGCATGCTCCTATACTTGCATTGGCCAAATAATACTTTCTATTGTTTCAGTCCCTGAACTGTGGTATTTTATATGCTTTATATTATATTATAGTCCTGCTGGTTGAAATGCCATATCTCAAACACTTCTAACCCTTTGTGAAGGGCAAAATTGTAAGTGACGGACTGGTATTTTTTCTTTAAACTCATTTTTTCTCCTCCTAAACAGCCTTTAGTGGTGAAAAATGGAAAATAAATGTCTTGCTGACAGCTTTCTTATGCTCTGGGTGAGTGAGTATTTATATCAAATAGAGGCAACATAGTGCTTCATTCACTGACTCCTTGCAATGTGTAATGATGGCTTAAGTGGTTTTCTGTGCTATATTTTTCTTATACACCTCCCTTAAAAATCATTTTCTTGTATATAATTTAAATAAATATAATGGTTGGCAAATATATAGAGTTTTTGACATTAACTTAAGTTTATCTACCGTCAAAGTCTAGTGTTTGAGGACTCAATCATAGCTTTGTGACATTAAAGAAATTTATGAATTTATTCTTAACATTAACCCTTCTACTCTTTTAACAAGTAACATGACCACATATAATTATAGACTTAGCTCTGCACATTGTTTGATGGGTGGCTCCCTCTATGCCACCTGTGTAGACTGGTATTCCATACAATATGGCCTAGAAGGAAGTCCGCCCCCTACTGACAGAGACTGGCAGCTAAAACAGCAAGTGTCCCAGGAGTCTTCTTTTTAAGTCCTACGCAAAATTAAGCCTGCTTAGCTCCAGCTGTCTGGCACGCAAATATGGTAGGGTTTTGGGCCTGCTGATAAACACTTTGAGTATGGCCAGTTTTAAAACCAAAAAATAAGACTGATTCGATTTGCCTATTAAAAATCCAAATGCTCAGCACAGCATGAGATGAACGAGAAGAAATTAAAACAGTAAATAATATGGGTCCCGTGTTTTTCCCCATTGTGTTTTACCACTCTCATGTTTGCTTTGGCTGAGCACACCCACTGGCTGTAGCTTTATTTTATTATTTCATACCTCCGCCAGAACAGTGTTTCTTCACTTTTTTGCGATTAGCTTAATCCCGTGGGCGAAGGGTTCTTCTTCTGCTGTAGCCTTCAGGACGCCGGTGGCCATCCCGGCCCTCCGGTTCTGAGCCTCTGTGCTCCTCACCTCCCTCGGAGCCTATGTCGGCTTCGAGAAGCCCCTGGGCCTCCGTAATTCTGAAAGAGGCCTAGAAGGGCGAGCATCCTTTTCGATGGGATTTGTGCTGCGCGTAGGGAATGTCGTCTAGGAGGATTAGAATGTGCGATTGTCGAGTTGTAGGGGATTGAGCACCCTGTCCGCATCAACCAGAATCCCTTGCCAGATTCCGGAATGGTCTTTCTACATGAAACCACTTCCCGGCATTGTCATGGGGCCGGGGGGGTGCATCTCTTTCGCCCACATCTTCATCCAGCTCTTACTCATCTTAAACACCATCTGGTCCGTTGATGCTGAAATGCTCTGCTGTGTGAATGTGATTTTCCCCAGATGCATTTCATTCTCTTGCTTAAGTTGTTGTGTTTTTTATTATTTATATGTATTGTAATTTAATGTAATTTTATCTGTTTCCCAAATGGAAATGCATGGATTATCACCTTGTGTCACCTAGTATAGTGGAGAGGCTGGTGTGTGTAGGTCACAGACGTGTGGGCTGGAATCTCAGTGTAGGGTTTGTGCTTTCGAGGGCTTGTCTTTGCCTGTCACCCTGTGTCTGTGTGGGCTCCCTCTGCTTACTCTGGTGTGCGTGCCTGTATGTGTGTGTGTGTGCCTGTATGTGTGTGTATTTGTGCCTGTATGTGTGTGTGTGTGCCTGTGTGTATGTGTGTGTGGGTGCATGCCTGTGTGTGTGTATGTGTGTGTGTATGTGTGTATGTGTGTGCATGCCTGTGTGTGTGTGTGTGTGTGTGTGGGTGCGTGCCTGTGTGTGTGTGTGGGTGTTTCCTGCCTAGTATCCCAAGCTGAGTGGGATATTCTACAAATTCACTGCAACCCTGTACTGGATAGGATATAATGAAGGATGCTAGTTTTGATTAATCTATGATTTTAATGCATAAATGCAAAATATAAACGTAATTTAGATTTTTTCCCTTTGAGAGTAGGAGGAAATCATTGTATATAGAATCTAAAAGACTCAAAAGCTCTTCTTTCTCTTTCAATTCCCTTCATTCCATTGCCCCTGCCATCAGGTAGAGTCAGGTACCATTTTTATTTCACTCGTTTTCCATAAGGTCACGCCAGATGTTCTGCATGTTCAGCTTTCTCTGCCTGGTCCTTATCATACCTGTGATTACATGTTCAGAGGCCTCAGTCCATCTCTGTGCAGAGGTGACTACCACCCCGTCACTGGGGCTGCCATGTTTTGTCACGATCGCCACTCTCCGATTTGTCCCTATAACCGGGGGAGTAGCTAATACAGCAGCTTCATGATGTTGTTCCGTTTCGATGTCTGACAAACGGAAATTATTGCTGGAATGACCATCTTAGTTTCCCAGACCACAGACAGTGGAGGTTGAGCATCTTCATTCCGTTCTTCTGTAGTATGAACTGCGTCTTTTTTGCTGAATTGTAAGCCACTTAAAAGGATTAGTAGGGGAACAGGAGAAAGTCCACATAGCAATGTTTCAGCATCAGAGTAGGATATGGCAGGATATGGCAGACTACAGGTAGGGGGCTGTCTGCTCTCTCAGCCAGACCTTGGCTACTGATCAGGCTTCAGATAAAAGTCACATAAAACTTCCCAGTACAGTAAATAAAATTAAATTGCATTGTTTTTATAGTCTGCATATTACTATACTTGCGTTGACCAAAATAATACTTATTATTCCAGTCCCAAAATGTTGTTCCATTTCAATGTCTGACTGAATGGAAATTGTGAATTATGAATGTAAATTATTGCTGGAATAACTATTTTAGTTTCCAAGCCCGGTCCACGGGGTCCCACAGACGGTCCACATTTTTGCTCCCTCCCAGCTCCCTGCCAGACAGTCCACATTTTGCTCCCTCCCAGCTCCTGGTAGGAGGAGAAAAATGGACTGTGGGCCCCCAGGGACCGGCTTGGGAAACACTACTATAGAGTGTGATCAATGAACAAGCAGGTACAAAGATTGTTCTCCAACCTTTCTTTTAGGACTACCAGTGGCAGTGGTGAGTGTTCCTTACTAGCCCATCCACAGTGGTGTACTTCCAGCTGTATGCCATGCAGTGCTTCTACAACAAACTCCAAATCGCCAAAACTCGCCAGCACAGTCCTGTACTTTGGCTACACCATGATCAAGGCCACAGTTATGTTCTACTTTGACGGCGTTTTTCCAGTATTATCCCACCAGTGCCATGTCTCCTCAGCCAAGGTGGCCCGCACTTTAGAAATCATTATCTGAAATCTGCTAGGAAGCTGCTCATTAATAAAGTTAAATGAAGTGAGAAAATGAAAATGAAGTGAACTAGGCAGAGCAGGACAAAAGGATTAAAGGCATTTGCTGTGATGGGGATGATGTGCGGACTGGTGGTCACACAGCTGGCTGCTCCTGGCTCAGCCGCTGGTCTGTGATTGGCTTAACTTTCAGTTCTTCGTTAATTTTAGTCCCGGATTAAATCCCCGGTTTGAATCTTTGGAAAGGGCTGGGAAGCCTAGATTTCTGTTTCCTAAACATTTTGGGCATTTAGTTAAATTTTTGTCTTTTTTTAAACAAAACTTTCTGGATGCATGGGGCTCATGATTCTGCTGTGTAGTTGGCCATTTGCACACTTCAGTACACATTTGTATATTTATAAAATGTTAAGCACATCTTCAGTTGCCAGTCACATATGATGTGTATGATATGCAGCATAGTAATACATCAGGGTGGGGAATTGGTGGACCTGATGTATTTACTTTGGACAAAAGTGTCTGCTAAATAAAAATAAATGCAGATTGTAAGTGATCAGGTCAAATTCGCCTACGCCTTACTTACCAGGCCCTTAATGGATCTTGCTGTATGAACTGTCTATTTACCTTCAAAAAATAGACCCTGAGCCATTCATGCACTCTAATATCTCCTATTCGTGCACAACAAGATTTCGCAAATACTATTGCCCCACTTCATTGGTTTGTCTGATTTAATATTAAAGAAATTAGATCTTATTTTTTCCAATAACTAAAAACATTATTACATTATTGTGAAACTTCTGAAAGCTGACAAAGGAGGTTTTTTTAAGGGAGTGTTGTCAGTACCTCCCTTGCAAAACCAGCAGACATATCTCAGCTGTGCTTTTCATCATAAAGGCACATATCTGAATTGTTGCTTAACCTAACTGGTGACCCTGCCACATGCAATCTCTGTCCCACTGGCGGGATCCTGCATTGCACAATGCCCTGGAAGGCATGCGAGGTGCTCTGCGTGTCGGGTGGGGGGGGCGCCCAGCGAAAAAAGGGGGAATCCAGCACTCGCGCATCAAAAAAAAAAAAAAAAAAAGAAATACACTAGGCCGTGTGCTTACTCATCTGGAAACAACGGAGTGATCTGGAGAGTTTGCATGGGAAGCCTTTGGACGGGGCCCTGCTGCTCTGTCAGTGCAGCACATGCTGGAGGCACTGGCATCCCCTATTGCCTTCCAGGTCATTGGTCAGCCCCAGCGGGGGGCAGCCCGGCGAGCCTCATGACAAGTCCCAGATTCACAGCTGGATCTGTAACAAGGTATCATAGTAAATGAGTCGGTAAAACATCACTGGGTTGAAGAGCGTGAAAAATTGTCATGATATCATTTGTAATTCCTGATCTGAATTGCCGGTGAACACGGCCCGGTAATGAAGGGTTTTGGTGTTTTTTTGTTCCCCAGAACTCCCCGGTGCACTCCCAGTGCCCAAAGACTGAGATTCTGGCTAATGCAGGAAGGCAACTATTACGTGCTCCTGGCTGCACAGTTTCCACATTTGTAGGTGTTGTGGCCTTGATGTAAGATGTTTATGACACATTGTCCTGTTTTACATTTTAGATTTACTCTTCATTACCCTTGAACAATTATGTCTCATATTTCCGTTGTCGTGGGATTGGGGGGGCAACTTCTGTTGCCAGTTTTCAATAGCGTCAAATTCAATAGTGTGTTTTGTTTTGGAAATGGATCCATCTTGGAAGTTTTCAGGCTGAACTCTATTATTTATTTAAATTCTTTGAATGAATGTATGATAAGCTTTACTAAATACTTCAATTTGGCATTTTTTGGCATTTGAATGGTTAAGAATTCCCCTGGAAACAAAATTCAGTATGGTTATTTTTTAGATAACATTGGGGTGTTAAGGAACAAGGTAGCTTTAGCTGAAACATATTCTGCAGTCTCCACTAGTAGTAGTTTTTTTATTATTATTAAGCTGAATATGAGTTTTTGAAAGTATACTCTAATTTTAAAATGAGTCCTTTTTATGGTAACAACAAGTTTTTTTGTCCATAACTGGGAGTACTACTGATAAAGCTTGATTTTTGTTTTTGTGTTTGAATTTTTGGTTTGTCACCAGTGTTGTGAAAGTGGACTGAAGATGCTATAGCAAGTGTGACCTGGATCTCTTTTCTATGACTAATGTATGATTCTCTGAATGTCTTGGCCTTCATTCAATGCACTATGACATTTTTTGAAGTCAAGACGAAATCTGTAAACAATCATTTCCGATGATAAAATTTCTAAATACCAGGGAAAACATGCTATTAAACTGTGAATCTTGTGCAGTAAATAACTTTCTTGTTGAGAAAGGTAAATCTGGACAGGAATTGTGCCAAGCAGAGTCTGGAACTTAGCTGCATATAGAATTCAAAATGATTATTGAAAAAGGTGTTCGCTGTTTCAGTTTGACTTGATATGTCTATGGAAATCCTTTTGTTTGCAGTTGAGTTTTGCCTCATACATACATAGTAATAATCTCTGTGGTGCACACTGCTTCCATGTTAAAGGATGCGTGTCAGCGAATTAAGAATGAAGTCACACCAGCTCACTAAAATTACTGGTAATGGGGACCCCCGGCCTAAATGTCACGTTTTCATAACGCATACACTGGCATTTGTGAGATTGGACTTGCCAATGGGATGAGGAAGCTGGTGGTGACATACAGTGCTGCTCATGGCCGTGAGGATAACCAGATCAGATACTGAGGTCTTGTTCTGGACTGGTTATTGTAAGATCTGGTTTATCTTCGTAAATATATAAAAATGTCTGAGGTAAGGAAAAAGCGTAAGATGCTGCAAATATTGGAGGTGGTTTTACGTGGTAATGCTTAGTGTTATAACAGACTAATTGTTAAAATTGAAGGCAAACTGCGAGACATGAGACAATAACAACAAAATACATTATTTTCCTTATAATAAATTCCACAGTTAGGTGGTGACTTTCCATCCATAAATTTTGTCATCCTTTTAAATTCCTTTTATCTCCAGTGCCAGTCCTGGCAACGTTTCAGGATTTTTAATGAACCCAGACATCAAAGACATCAACCGCTGGTGAGTGTGATTCATTGTCCACTTGTACCAGTGAATATTAATGGAGGACAATGGGGTGAATCCGTGAATATATATTTGAATATTACATTTAATAATCAGACACCCAAAGTGGGACATTGAATTACTGAAATGTCTGTGATCCTCTGGAAAAAGAAAAAAGTAATACTGTGCTGGTGGATTTGGATTTTAGAAGACAAACAAAGTGCTGAAACTTGATCCACAATGGGCAGCTTGGGTTTGAATTAGAAAGTCATTGTTCCCCATTTGCGCACAGCTCTGTCCCTTTGGCTTCACCAAGCCCTGGCTTCTTTCGTGGGCTCAGTGGTTCCTCAGGGAAACCAGAAAAAGAAGTGAACATCTTGCTGTGATCCAAAGAAAACGTGCCAAATGCTATCAAAACTGGATTAGGAGACGCCATTTGTGTTGGATTAAAGGGAGGAAAATGAAGGTAGTCTCCAAGTAACTCGTGAGTGGAATTTTCAGACTGTGTTACATTTTTTAACACACATGAATGGTTTAGAGACGTACACTTCAACCTTCATTAACAGTGCTTTCCTTAATGTACTAACCCATCACCTCCATTTAAAAAAGCTCCATTAGTGATGTCTTTTGTAGATTTTGTAGAGTTTTATTGTGTTGGAAGGTTTGAAATCTAACATCGATTGTGGTACTAAGTTTATATACAGAATTAATGGGACAGTTTTTCCTTGTCTTTGGTGGCAGGACAGGGCAGTCACATCCGATTAGGGAGCGGGTTCAGCGTCTGTCATGACCCTGGTGCCCGGCCAGCTTTCACTAAGTTAACACCATGTGAAAAACGCCTTGTCTTGTACCAACACGGGTGCTTTCTAGCAAACTTTGGTAACTCACCCGGTTTAGATCCAGCAGTTTCGTCGTCGGTCATTTTTTAAAATTAATTGATTTATTTTTTTAGGATGACCTGTTCATCGGATAAGCATCTTGTTATATGTCCTAAATAAGACACTGATCACGGTGCATCAATCGAAATAAATCTAAGTGCACGCACGACGGATTAAACAGCATGCTTCCGACTCTTGACATTTCCTATGCTATATGTTCTCCAAACGGATCTTTTGAGTCATCAGTTAATGTGCACTTTGCTTATGTATTAGCAAATGTTCACCGGTTCTCTTTGTACTGGGCTACGGCCGCTTACATTCCCCCAGTTAACCACGTCAACGAAGGTTTCTTAACTTTGCTAACTTCCTAGCTAGGAGGGACAAGTATGCAATTAGGTATTAAATAAATGGAAACGGGCAGGTGCACCTACATACACATTCGTGAGTGTCAGACGAAATAAAAAGCAGGAAATTTGGTCAATATTTGATACTCCAAAATAAATGCCACTGCATTGTATATAGGCTAAGACAGATTTATATTGCTTGCGATTCAGTTTAATTAAACACATTCATCTGTGTAAATCTAAGTACATATTCTAAATATTATGTAGAAAAAAGTTTATACAGAAATAGCTCTACTAGAATGAACTTGTATATCCTGCATTATAGCAGTTTCCGTGCTACGTCTTTAAAATAAACGCGCCTTCGAGACCACGCCCCCTTCATTACGGACCAATCGGGATTCGTCATTGTTCGTCAAGCTGATTTTGTCGGCCAATCGCGTCGATCTCTCGCTTACGGAAAGATGGCGAGCGCTATCATAAGGCGTGGGAGCGCGCTGTAAGTTTGTGTCCTTTTAAGCTTTTTGACTTAAGTGAGCTGAGGCGCGGCGAAGCGTAGATTCGTGCAGTATCATATCAGTTTGTGAAAAAAGGTGACGCAGGGTTGCATTTTATATTAAGAGCTTCGCACATTAGCTAGCTCGGTTCCTATCGATAGCTATAGTTTCGTTGGGTTACATGTATTTCTGCAGTTATTGTTTGATACTTTGTATCTGTCTATTATAAGCGATGCAGGTTTCTGGTTTCTGCAGGAGACTGGCAACCTACCAGTACATGCAAATTAGACTGTTATGGGTTTTAATAATATGCGACTGCAGGAGGTGAATCAAACATTTTATTTTTGAGTTGGCAGCTAACTATGCAATTCCCCTGTCGGTAATTGGTGCCGTGCATTGCCCCCTTTCATGTTCACTTTATCCGTATCGCCAATATCCGATTTAAATGCCGTGTAAGCTTGGCCTCTGCTTTTATGGCAAACTTTGACCCGGCCTTCAGTCCAAGGTTAAATAAACCGTAGGCCTGCTGCCTATGTGCACCTCTTAATTGCGTCGTATTTCATTGTGTCTCTGTCACTTAAAATACAATTAATTACCGTCGGCTACTTGACCTTGCATTGATTATGTGTAGTTTTCTGTGGTCGTCTTGACTGTAGTCATGTACAGGAGTTTTGCTTGTATTAAGTAATTTATATTTTATTTTAATGTTATTTTAATTTCATGAAAAGGGAATGCATACTTTATAGTTACCCCCCTCCCCCATATATCAAACTTAAAACTTAAGTTCTACATTAAATGTTAGGTCTTCTTTTGCTATAGTTTTGTGTGTACTGTACGTTGCTAGTTTTATACATCTGTAGCTAATTTGTTTAAGGAAATTAATGAGAAACTTCAAACAGTTCAAAATGTCAATTACAAAGAAAGCACGGTTTTAAAGTTCTAGTAATCGGTCTATATAAGCCAGCGAAACAGTGCCAGGTGGTTTTAATTTCAGGCAGATGACCTTCCAAGGTAATGATAGCCTTGCTAAGCTACTGTGTGTAGTGACTGTCATACTTTGGTCCGATTATCTGCAGAGTAGGTAGGCTTCTTTAGTATGTTGCTGAAGTTGCCGTTCACTGTAACCCCAACAGAATTTGCGGAATATGATACTGCATGTTTTGTGTCTCGCAATTGTAGATAACCGCAACTTGTCAGAGATGCAACAGCGCCTGGATGGTGAAATTGATTGCTACTATGAAGTCAACGAGGGAGAAAGTAGCCTAGAGTGTGTTGGATATCGTGCCAAAGTCTGTCTGAGAAGTAAATGGCTATGTTTCCCCTTTTGCTTTTCAAAGGCGTTAGAGCATAGGTTATAAAATCAAGTGTAATGTGCCCTTATAACAATACATCTGGGAAATGCGTATACATAAACCATTACAGCAAACTGGCAAATTTTAAATGTATAATTTTACATCAAAGGAGAATTTCTTGGATTTTCAGAGATGGTACCACACCCGTTAAAATCTGAATTCAGTTGTTCTTGCTCTGCAGTGGAGGTTCCCATCCCCCGGTACGTGGAACACTATACAGTATACATGAGCAATATATTTTCAGTTTCACAACTCCTGAAATTTGCACATTGTGTTCACATCTGCAAGAAATGGTAACATTTAAACTTACACAACCGCCGATTACCCTGATTTCCCCCCCCTCAGTCTGTGACTTTTGTTTGATGGACATCAAAAGGTCAAATAGAGCATGTTTCAATCATTAAATTGCTACTGTGCTTTTGAATTAGTTTTACAGCCTTTTTCATTGTAAATACATTTGTGTGATCAATATAAACTACATAATTTACATTTATTTAGAAGATGTTTTTATCTGAAGCAACATATATTATTTTGTAACGTAGTCCCTGAATAGGCCTGGACCAGCTGGGATTTGGGCCAGCAACATTCTGATCACAGGCTCAGTGTCTTAACTGGCTGATCCATACTCTGCCTGTTTGCATTCCATTCAGTCTCTTTAATGCATAATAATAATATGATGATAATAATAATAATAATGTTATTATATAACATTATAATAATATAATGTTACATTTCTGTTACATTTCCTCATTTTCGTCTTCTACTTATGGTCAAAGTTTCAGGCCAAAACACACGTTAAGTCCTTTAGGATTAACTTTAGTTGATATTTTGCTTCTTTGCAGTATTATTGTTAGCAGCTCACCCCCCTCCATTATTGGGTTTTTATGGATTTTTTTAATGTTACAAAGAGTTTTCCAAATGTTCATTTGTGAATAATATATAAAAATCTGACATGTGGACTGCTCTCAGGGTGTAAGGGCATTTGGGCCTTTTATATCTGTGAGTAAATGCCTTTTGTTGACAACTCATTTCCTCATTGATTGTTGTGGGTGGCCAGAGCAGAGGTGTGTGGCCCTAATCTAATTACGAAACAAAACAACAGGACCTGCACTGCAGCAAAACACCATTAGAGACTGAGAGGACACTCATCAGTAGCAAACAAACAGAACTTCAAATATTAGGTAACATCTGTAAAAGCAATTGTGTAACTTATGTATTTCTAAATGTTTTTGGCTACGGGATGGCTTTGGGGGTGGTTTCCTAGCAATACCGAGACAACTTGTATCCCTTGTTTGTTTGTTTTAAGTTTTCAGTGTTAGTTTACAAAGTATTATAGATTTTAGTTTCGCTATTAGTATTTTACAGGCAAAACATTTATTCTGTCTCCCGATCTTATCTGCTGCAAAACCGAGTTTTGTGTTTTCCAGCAAATGTAAGACCTTAAGAAAACAGCACCGTGAGAAGACAGAGATTCCAGGAAAAATATTCCTTTTAAGCTAGTACATTAATACATTGGTCTGTTACCTGTTATTGACCTTACTGAGCTTGTCTTTGAAATTTTTTACAGGGCATTAACTTAACACATGTTTTTTGAGGAAAACAAAGCATTGATACCCGGACTGCGACCCAGCTGAGTAAACTAATGTAGAGGAGTCGCACTGAGGCCTACACGTGTCCCGGAGGTAATGCAGAAGATCCATACGGCCAACAGATGGAAATACATGTTCAGAGTCCCAGCAGACAGAATACGATCCAAAGAAGTGCCTCTTCACTGGCATTTATACCTTTTGATCAACAAAATCTGGAGCAAAGGCTGATTATCTGAACAGCACATGAAATCGCATCTGTATAAACACTGCTTTGAGGAATGTATGAACAATGCTACAGAAGGGTTTTGTTCTTGCTCCATGATTTCTGAGCTTTATAGATAAAACTTGGAATGTTCTAACTTAGTGGGTGCTCAGAGAGTGGTCTGATGTTTTTACAAATAATAGTAGCACAATGGAAACATTGAGCTTGTTTTTGAAGAATTAAATCTGGAAAGCTGTGGTGGGCTGCTAAGTCGTTATTTCTGTGACTACCCTGGCATTACTGTGCTCATGGGTTAGGTCTCCAGAACTTTGGTGTATATTGATTTAGCCTAATATGCCAGTTGGTCTAACATAAGATGAACCACGAAATGAAATGCATGGAAATGCTGTAATTAGTCGGAGTCTGATTTGTGGAGGAGCACTGGTTTTGCGTATGGACTTAATCCACAGTAGCAGTGATGGACATTGTGCTTAACATCTGGACTCAGTGTGCCCATTGTCAGGATTGGTGTAATGGAGTACTTTGCAAAAGTCTTAGACGTCCACCGAAAATTTAAAATGTTATAATGTTTATGTTGGTGTTAAACACGATTTTCTGTCTGAGTGTCATTCAAAGTGTGTCACCGAAGTATTTGCAGTTACCATTAAGTGTTCCTGTTTTTGTTGAACTAGACCTCGTTTGGCTAATCAATACCTCATGAAGTCAATTGACTAATTAATGTTAGGTAGTGTTTTTTTTTCTGAGCAGGTATAAGCCTACTGTCCACACTGATAGCTTTAAAAATGTTTCCTTGGCATCCTACGACCTTTGCTCAGTACTGCATATACATTAGTCTTTGGTAAATGCGTGGATTCCTGCTATCTCGGCAGCTGAAGCCTTATGGTTATCGTGCAGTTGCAGTTCATTGTTCTACCTCTGGGTGTCAGTGTTTGCACTGTTCACGGTGAGCTGCTGAGTTTGCAGGACTGATCCCATCTTTGGAAAGCGACCTCCAGATTTGGATCACTTAAGTTTATTTGCCGGACTTTTATAACAAGGCAGAGTTCGGTTAATTCTTACAATCGCTCGGAATCGACGTGTTATTAATAGCATTTTTATGAAGTTTGTGTGTATTTGAAGGATGCCGTGTAACATGTTAGACTGATGGTGACTATTGAAAGGTAAAAATAAAAAACTACTTTTGCACTTCATCCGGTTTTACCTGGAGGTAAGTTATATATATTTAAATATTACTGACACTAGCATCCCGTCCAGAGTGTCCCTTTTCTCCAGTGCTGCCTGGGACAGGTTTCCAGCTTATTGCGATTCTGTTCCGGATAAGCGGACGGATGTATATATTTTACAGATACCTCCAATAAGTAACAGGCAAAGGAGATTAAAATACAACCGTTTCTGTTATTTTAAGGCCATGTGTATTTAGATTTCACGTAGACTACCTTTTTAAATAAAGACACAATCGATTAACGTATAAAAATAATGTACGCTATTTAAGCTGGAGCCCAGAATCAGATGTATATAAATGTATTCAGGTTGGATGAAATATTAAGGCTGAATCTGTCGCCTTTGTGACCTGCGATCAACCAATATCTCGGGCCTTCCGAATGCTTGATGAAAATAAAATATTAAAATGAACATAAGCAATAACCGCAATTGCAATAAATGCCCGATGATTTCCCCCCGGTACGGGGTGTGGATGCGCAGCGATGGCCTTGGGGTTCAGCGCGCCCGGGTCCCCACGCGTGTGTCCCTGCCTGCGAGGTACCGGGGAAGCCGCTCTCATTAGCCTGGGAAATAAGCGAGGCATGTACGCACACGACCAATAGATGGTGCTGCCTATCGCCCGTGCACTCTGCGGGCACCGCCTGATTATTCCGATACGACAGGGGCATCCCACATAAAATGGCATTTCCATTTATGTGTTGGTTTACGTACTCCCCTGCTGCGCTGGATTATTTGAAAAAAAAAATGCCATACGTTCCTATCAGAGGGGAAATGAAAATGTTAGGGTTCCACTGAATGTATCGGCAATGATCTTTCCACGATGGTTCCTGTAAAAAATGTGACCATGGAGTAACTTCGTAAATTATTAGCAGTTTTATTGATGGCGCCTTGAGCATTTGCATGTAGGACTATAATATAGCACTGTATTTCTAAGAACTGTTTTACAGTATGTGACAGAATACTATATGCAGCATAAGCAATTTTTTGTAGTTGTAGTAGAACTTTATACTTAATATACTGCTCAATGGTGTAATATGTTAACTTCACTTCATATGATTATTTTTAAATAAACTCGACAAACTTATATCTTTTAGTATTTGGTTTACAGACTTACACAATTTGCAAAATTCATGCTACTGTACTGCACTAGTATGGTGTAACTGGAAATGTAAAGATCTCTAGGCTCAGGTTCAAAGTCTCCTATTGGTGAGCAAGTTTTGAAGCAATGTCATTTTTAATTGCTCTGCGGCATCTGATTTTAAAGGAACAGTGCTAAGAAATAAGTTGGTACCATTGGAGCAAGCAATATTAAACTAGGAAGATTTGCTTTTAAAAAGTGGCCTGCCTCTTGGTTAATTGAACTTTCTAAGTTATGTGCAAATAATGATTAAACCAAATGAAACTTGTTTGCATATGGTTGAAAAATTACCCAAGGATGATTAATTGCTTGCCGGCTTTGGCTTCCAACCATAATTGGGGGATGTCAGCTAGTTATTTAACGTTAAATATGAAGTGTTACTTTCCAGGCATCTTTGTGTGTCATAAATTTTAAAGCCCTCGCAGCATTGCGACTTCTGGCACTGGCAAACGCTGATGATTCGTAAACAGCTCTTGAATTTTGAAACCCAGATTTTCGTTTATTTTAAGCCGTTAAATAAAACCGTAGTCACATAGGCCTATAAATTCCTGAATGAAAAAGTCCTTATCAGTGCGTCGTTTTATGAATGCCTTGCCGTAAATGTTCCTGTCATTTCAGTTCCGTTATACCTGTGGAATTGTTATGATTTATTTATTTGTTGCTGTAATGTAAGCCTTCCTGCACAGACAGGCAGAGGAGCCTTCCGCCATCTCTGTCTGTCGTGATTAAGGTCAGAATAATTCAATCACAAAGTGTAACCCACGCCCCTGCCACACTCCTTCATCACCTTGACGAATCCCACTCCGCTGTTCATTATATCATCACCTCGTGCGAGATGTCACAAACACGTCCGGGAACAACAAGGTTGCGTGTCGGATATCTCCTCCCATTTACTTTGCTAGCCCAGCTGGCTGGCTGAGCTGTTTACTCTGTTCCTTTAATGAAGTGTTTGATGGCTCCTTCTTTATCTTCACATTCCTGGGCGCAAAGATTGTAAGCTGTACAACCCCCCCCCCACGGTCCCCTCCCTCTTCCTCCAACCCCGAACCCACATGGGCCCCTGGACCACCGCTCTTCATTAGAAACAGGTCCTGCTACCACCTCCAGCTCCCAGCTCTCGCAGTGCCTTGGCAGATGCCCCTCTATCACTTTCATTCCACCTTTACCGTTAGCCTCTTGCCGCCCCGGACGAAGCCGTCCCATCATGCATAATTATATTCCCATTGTTTGCGCATTCAGCGTCGTGATTCCGTCCGCCGCATTCTTTTCAAAGCTTTGTTTGTTTAGTAGGTTCCGTTTGTTTAGTAGTTCCAGATGGCAAGGGAGGGGAAAAAAAAAAAACTTTTGTTGTGAGGCTTTTAAGTTCCCAGAAAGCTTTTTTACAGCCTTTGCTGAAGTGCTTATTCTGTTTCCTATACCTTGCTTTTAGCAAAAGCAATTTTGGCAGAAAATTGGAAACGTCTTTAACGTGTTAAATGCAGATTTGTGTGTGTGTATATATGCATTATATATGTGTGTTTTTATATGTACACTTTCTCTGCTTTTACAGTTTAATATTTTAATTTAATGAAATGTAGAATTTATTTGCTTGCTTTTATGTTATGGCTATAATGTATTTTAGGCCATTTCCTTGTTGTTTAGCCATTTCTTATGGCAGAGAGCCGTAGAGTGGAGCGTCTCTCAAGTGATCCAGGTACCGCCGCGTTATAAACACATCACTTTACGGGAACACAGGGGAATCAGATGTTTCGGTAAATGAAGGTGGTGGCTGCTCTTACTCATCGGATGTGGTTTTAGTAGGGCCTTAATGAAAGCTCGCAGCTATGTATCGGCCTCCTCTTCTTAAGGGGTCCTCTCTTTACTGCCACTAAATGAGTGACTGCTTGGGAATTCCATTGCGTTTATCTCATCCCTAATGGCGACTTGACCTGGGGCTGTAACGGGTGAATCATCGCCTCATCCGGGTGAAGTTCGTTAAAGAGCGATGGAAAAAAACATTCAGTTTTCACTCTGAGACCCCCCCCCCCCCTTCCTTTGCCATTATTGTAAACTTCCATTTTGTTTAATCAATAGAAGAAGTAGGTCTTAATGAAGATCTTTGTGGTCATGTTTTTACAACGCCGTGCGCCGGGCCTATTAGCGAAGGCATCTGCGTGTACGTCATTCGCACGCCGCGGGGACGCCGTGTTGTCAATGGGCTGAGAGCTCATGCCGTACATGCAGTAGGGAGATGCTAAGGGCCTGTACGGCGCGCTGTCTGGCCTTCTCGTGAACCTGAACGCCCGGTGTCAGGGTGGGCCGCTGCCGTATGCTGTTTACGTTACCCGGCAACATGTTGTCCTGCTAATCTCCTTAGCGCTTCCACGTTTATAAAAAATGCGTAAGAAGGATACGTCTTATTTAGGAGATTAGTTGCTAGGTTTGACAATTTTGCTGACGTTGGGTATATAAATCTATGGATGTGGATATAGTATTTAATTATGCATTGTATTATTACGCTAACCTGTACTAGATAAGCACTTGGAATTTGGAGGGATTATGTTGAATTGTTCTCAATGTTAATATTGTTATGCGTTTTTGGCAAAAATTCTGCACATTCAAAATTCTGCAAATGTGCAAAAACAAGCTAAAAATAATTGTATACATATATTAATATTATTAAATATATTGTTACATATAGGAAAAGTGTCACTTAATTTGCCTCATTAATAATTCACGTTTTTTTTCTTTCCCCTGGGACAGCCCATATTGTTACATGTAACAATAACTAGCTACGTAAAATTGAGCCACTGAGTGACTGCCGTGCTATGCAAATATACCATAAATCTGCCTCATTATTGTAATGCACATTGAAAATGGCATTTACATTCTTCCGTTTTGAAGCCCGATGCAAATATAAGCTTAATGCTGGCGCGGACTCTTGTCCCGTTTTTGCGAGTCCCACCGACCAGCCGGGCCTCACACTCATTAGGCGTGCTGTCGTTACCGCGCACCGCAGGGCAAATAGAAAAGCCGCGTGATCCTCATCACGGGCAGGGGCACTGTCTATTTCTGTCACAAACATCCTCTGCTGCTCTCCTCTTTGGGATGTGGTGTCTTTGGTCCACTCCTGAGCACTCTGGCCCTGCTGTACTGTTACCTGACCAGTCACTTTGGTTTCTCACCATTAATTTCGAAATGATTTGCAGTGTTTATGAAAGTGGAATTTCTCTGATAATGGTATTGATAAGAATTGAAAGGGAGAATCCCATTGAAGATGCCAGGGCATCAAGGGTATAAGAAACACATAAATTAATATCTATTTGTGATTCATCCTGGACAGCCTGTCAGCTGGTACCTGAGAAGAAAATCAGTGTTTTGCATGCAAAATAGAACTTTTTCTAGGCTGTCATAGTACTGCAAGTGTAATATTTTTCTTAATTTTGGAATCCAGATGGCTTCACATTAACTCTAAGTCTCTCTGAAATATTCATGATACTCATATCAAGTTATTTACAGTGAAATATTTAAGACATACTTGTTTTAAATATGGCTTCCCAGACTTCCAAAGTGTCATATTTAATTAATACAGGGAACACATTTACCCATCTGGGAGAGTAAGCTTTAGATCAAACAGGCTGTTTAAGAGAATTATTTCAAATCTAATTAGCACCATTGGCTGTTGCACTAGCAAACAACTCATTATACTCTGATTTGGGTTCTCTGAGACCACAAAGCAAATTATTTTATCACATTTACAAGTGTTTCTAATAGAACGGCACTTATCAAAAACAGTCCCAGCTGCTTTTTTTTTTTTTTAAATGAACGAGGAAATATTTGAATTCGTTGTCTAGTGAGTCATGCTTTTTCCCTTGCTGTTTCTGTGTCCGTGTTCTTTAGCCCTAGTGAATAATATAATACTGAAGCTTAACTGCTGCTTAGATTACCAAGGTGCCTTCTAAAGCTCTTTTATGGAATTGGAGTCCTTCTTATTGGTTGCATTGTATCAATAGGCTTCGGAGTTTGACTTGCTGAGCTGAAAATGTCTGCTAACAGGTTTGGCCTTTCATCTGTTATGAACTGCATTGAATTTGTACATTTTTATGGTGTTCTTCTGGAAAGCTCTGCCTGGCTCTGGCTCCAGTATGTCACATCCGAGTGGGTCTGTGTTCAGTCAGAATAGAGGGGCCTCCGCTCCAGTGACGTCCAAAAAGCCGACTGGGTCATTTGAATGTGATGGTCTGGGAATGGCACCAGGGTTCTGAAAGCCTGTGGATGGCAGGCCGTTGTTCAGAGCTGGCGTGAACCTGCCAGGTCTGTCCAGTTGGCACGGGGGCTCGATCAGCCTCATCGGTCCTTCGTCAAATGCAGGATGAGAGAAACGGTTTTGAGAAAAAATTGCGAGAAAAGCATTTTTCCCTATTTTGATTGGGGGGGAGGGGTAAAAAATATATCTTTAGAATAGTTTTTTTATATTTCGTGAATTTTGAATGTAATTCTTTGGCGTTGGCAGTGCATACTTCACTTGCATTATTTATGGGAAGTAAATGCTGTAATTTTATGATTTAACACACCTTGTGTTTGCGGCTCTGGTACCAGTCTGGCGTGCGGCCGTGTAAACGGTAGAAGGGGTCCTGGCAGAAGTCGGCTCGCTTTAATGCAGATAGAGACAGCTTGGCCTGCCTCTCGGGCCTCTATGCAGTGAAGCGCCGCTTCCTGGTGGCCTTTGTTTATTCTATAAGGCCACAGCTGTTGGGATAGGTGATAGTCATGCCCTCCTGGAAAGGCGGGGGGGGGGCAGCCATGTGCACGCACTATTGCACTCCAAATGCTAAATAGGCACATTAGACACAGCGCATTGAATTCTGGTGATGCGGTCGGTGTAGGGTACCAGTCCCAGGGGCTTGTCTCACTCATCGTCACACCTTCTATCCACTCGCACGTCTAGATGGGTCAGGGGCACTACAGTGTGAAAATAAATACAGGACATGACATTTCTCCTCCTTCCGTGTCCCCCTTCGCCGGCACGCCGAACCTCCTGCTAATATGAACTAGCCCCTTTTTAAATGGCAAGTGAGAGCTATTATGTTGGACTGTTTGGTTTGTACTGTGAGGGTTTTTTTTTTTTCCTCCCGTCTTTTTCTTTTTACGGCGTTTTTGTCGCTCTTCAGGACTTATGTCTCAATCACTTTGCATTACGCCCCCCCCCCCCCCTCCCCCCCCATCTCCC